>RJWT010008582.1:10458-26235 GCA_004365215.1 Cuniculus paca | reverse complement strand
GAGACTGTGGTGTTTGGCCTTTGACATCTCCAGGAGCAACATATACTTTCTGGTAAACCCCGTTTCATTTTGCACTAGATAAATATGTTATCAGCAGGCACTCAAGTTCAAGGCCAGCCTGGTGAGACCCTGTCTCAACATTTAAAAAACTAAAAAAAGGGCTAGAGATGTAGCTCAATGGTAAAACATGTGCTTAGCATATGTGAGGTCTTTGGTTCAATCCCCAGTACCACTAAAACGTGTAACACAAATGTAATATGAGCCACATATCACATTTGTAGTACCTGCACTACAAGCTACTTTAGAGGTGGAGGCAAAAGCTTTGCTTGTTTGTTTGTTTGTTTGTTTGTTTTGTCTTGTTGAGACAGGGTCTTGTTATGCAGTTCAGGCTGGCCTTGAGTTCACTTTGAGTTCAAGACCCAGGCTGGTCTTGAACTCACAACGATCCTCCTGCCTCAGCCTCCTGAGCGCTAGGATTACAGGCATGTATCACCAAGCCTGGCTCAGAAGGCATTCTTAAATGAACCCAGGAGTTTGAGGATAGATTGAATACCAACAAGATCCCTATTTTTTTTTAAAAAAAGAATCTATTGACTGGAAGCTTTACTTTCACTGTCATATATCTTTAGCAATTAACAAAAATGTCTAATATAGTATAGACAATCAATATATTTTTAGTACATGCACTGCCAAAGCAAGCACAAGTCAATATATTTTTGGTTGAAGGAAATGAGAAAAAATAAAATGCCTGCCCACTGATGCTGGTCCATGCACCCTATAATCACAATGAGCAGAGGTCTCAGTAAGGCAAAAGAGCCCAGGACCCAGGAAAACTCTCCCCATCTGGCCAGGTTGTCCATTGACTGAACCGTGCATTTAGTGGGGATGAGACATCTGTGCACAGACTCTCCTGTGGACAGAGTACTCATCTGTTTCCTCCCGTGAGAACAGAGGATCAATGGACTTACAATGTGTGACTGTGGTTCCTTCCCACAGATGACCTCAACATGCCAGCCAAAGAGGTGTACGGGGCCCAGCCCCCCATCGAACTCCTGCGACAGTGGATTGATCATGGCTATTGGTTTGACAAGAAAGACACAAGCAGACTGGACATTGTGGATATGCTACTTGTGACAGCCATGGGTCCCCCTGGAGGAGGAAGGAATGACATTACTGGTATGTGAAGGAGAGAGCTTGGACTCTGCCTCACTCAGCACAGCTGGTCTGCACGAATGGAGGGGTGGTGCAGGGCACTGAGCTGATTCAGCAGGGAGCAAAGTATGTTTAGGATATGACCGGAGTCATTTAAATTTGCTCCAGACTTCATATTGGAAGCCGTGTGAACAGGATGGGAAGATGACAAAAAGACGCAAGGAATGTTTGGCTAGGTGCAAGGAAAAAAGTGAATGTCATACAAAGAAGAGGGTTCAGTGTGGCAGGCTTGTGTTCCAGGAAACAGGTTAGATCTGAGGTCAATCAAGGGTGCATGCAGAGTTGCCTTTAGTGTTTATTGCAATTTTTCAGAACACTTAACTCGGAGTAACCTAGCAGAACAAATGATAATATAGTAAACAGATGATAAATGGAAGATAGATGATAGATAGATAGATAGATAGATAGATAGATAGATAGATAGACAGACAGACAGAATCTCTTCCCTATCATTTAGCAGTTCTGGAAAAACATGTTGAAGGATGAGATTTTAAAAAATCACAATACAAGTGAAGACAGATACCACAATGTGGATGAATTTTAAAGACATTAGGTTAAGTGAAATAAGCTGGTCACAAAAGAACAATATTGTATGATTCCATTTATGTATTCAAAGTAGTCAAATTCATACAGATAGAGAATAGCACGGTGACTGCCAGAGTCTGGAAGGAGGGAGAAATGGAGAGTTGGTTTTAAATAAATTTCATTTGAGGAAAATCAAAAAGTTCTGAGAATAGATGGTGGCGATGACTGCACAATAATGTGAGTGTTCTTGATGACACTAAACTATAAAAGTATTTATGAAGTTTTTGACTTTTGTATCTTGCCTTTGTGTTTTAAAGACAATATTGTAATTTTTCCTTGTGGGGGCAGTTCTGGGAATTGAACTCAGGACCTTGCGCTTGCCAAGCAGGTGGTGTACCTGCTGAGCTATACCCCCTTCCCTTAAAGACAATCTTAAGCACAGGACTAGCACTGTATAGGATTTCTGTAATCATGGTGATAGTCTGTATCTGTGCTGAGCAATACAATACCCACTAGTCATACTAGGCTAGGAAGCACTTGGAAAGTGGCTAATGACACTGTGGAAATCCATTTTTAATGTTGCTCAACATTAATTAATTTCAGTTTAAATAAATGTTTAAATGTGTGGCTAGAGGCTGACACATTGGACAGCATATCTGTAGAACATAAGGTGGAAAAAAACGAACTTTCCTGTATCCTAACGTCACTAGGTCCAGGCGGTGTGCATGTGTGCAAACTTGAGTGTGCATGTGTTTTCCAGGACGATTCACTCGCCATCTGAATATCATTTCCATCAGTGCCTTTGAGGATGACATTTTAACCAAGATTTTCTCTTCTATTGCTGACTGGCACTTTGGGAAAGGGTTTGATGTGATATTCTTAAGGTAGGAGCTTCTCGTGTCTTCCTAGATATTGACCTGAGGGTCCCTATTTCTGGCCCACTCTTGACTCATCGGCCTTTTTCTTCCTCCCAAGGTATGGAAAGATGATGGTACAAGCTACCAGGGCAATTTATAGAGCTGCAGTGGAAAACTTTTTGCCAACTCCCTCCAAGTCACATTACGTCTTTAACTTGAGAGACTTTTCACGAGTGATCCAAGGGGTACTGCTCTGCCCTCACACTCACCTGCAGGTCAGCCGCTATCACTTCAGTTACTGTTATCATCCAATAGTGCCCTTGCATATGCAGTGACAGTGGTAATAGCTAGCTTTTACTAAGCACTTAATCCATGCTAGGCATCTTGTAGAGTATTTTACCAGCATTATCTTGTTTACTCCTCAACTCAACCCCGAAGTTTAGACACTGCTTGAGAACTACCATTTTGGGCATCATGTTTCATTCACTCAAATAATTAACTGTGGCTTTCTAGGATGTGGAAAAATTTATCCGCCTTTGGATCCATGAAGTTTATCGAGTCTTTTATGACCGTCTGGTTGACATGGAAGACAGACAGGTCTTCTTCAACATGGTGAAAGAAACCACCTCCAGCTGCTTCAAGCAGACCGTTGAGAAAGTAAGCCAGATACCCTTGATCATTTGGCCTCAGAAATGTTCTCAAGCGTTTGATCAATATTAGTCTCAAATTCCAGATTTTCATCCCAGTAGAGATTCCCCACTCTGCTCTCTTAATCTCAGAAAATGGAATTGTGTGGGTCAACTAGTCATTTGATTTAGTCATACTTTACTTGGTCCACCTTGGTGTGGTCCTAAAGATTGAACCCAGAACCACATCCCTGGCCCTTTTATTTTGAAACAAGTTCTCTTTAAGTTGTCTAGGCTGGCCTTCAACTTGCGATTCTCCTGCCTCAGCCTCCCACATAGCTGGAATTCTAAGTGTGCACCACAATACCTGACACACATTCTTCTTTTAATGTGCTTTCATTGTAGTCTCTGCAACAACCATATTAACATACTGTGTTAAACAAATCAGGAAATAAACAAACATGATGATGAACCATGACTTGAATGACGTGCTTAGAAGAAGCAAGTGCATCTCCCATTTCCTCCTTTCACACCTCCCGCTGCCAGCCTGATTGGATCACAGGTGGAATGCCCAACTGACATTTATCTTTCTCACAGGTGCTCATCCACTTGTCACCCACTGGAAAGATTGTTGATGATAACATCCGTAGCCTCTTCTTTGGGGATTTCTTCAAGCCAGCTAGTGATAATAAAATCTATGATGAGATCACTGACCTGAAACAGCTCACAGTGGTCATGGAGTATTACCTGGAAGAGTTCAACAACATCAGCAAGGCTCCTATGTCCTTGGTCATGTTCCGGTTTGCCATTGAGCACATCTCCAGGATCTGCAGAGTCTTGAAGCAGAACAAAGGCCATTTGCTCCTGGTGGGGATTGGGGGCAGCGGGCGGCAGAGTGCCACTAAACTGTCCACATTCATGAATGCATATGAGCTATACCAGATTGAGATCACAAAGAACTACACAGGCAATGACTGGCGGGAAGACCTGAAGAAGATCATGCTGCAGGTTGGGGTGGCCTCCAAGAGTACTGTGTTCCTCTTCGCTGATAATCAGATCAAAGATGAGTCATTTGTTGAGGACATCAACATGCTTCTGAACACAGGTGATGTGCCTAATATCTTCCCAGCTGACGAGAAAGCTGACATTGTAGAGAAGATGCAAATGGCAGCCAGAACAGCAGGAGAGAAGATTGAAGCCACTCCTCTTTCTATGTACAACTACTTTATTGAAAGGGTGAAAAAGAACCTGCACATTGTGCTTGGTGAGAAGCAGCAAACTCAGTTTGTTCTTTCTCTTACAGGTGTTTTAGGGTCTTCTGAGTACCTTAATCCCAATACCCTTGGGACAATGGTCCCAAGATTGGTTAGACCAAGACGGAGTTCCTCTAGCAATGTTTCCCACTCTTCTCCTGAACAACTGTTTAAAACCTGTTCTGCTGTCTTCAATTCTCTCAATTCTCTGAGAATATGTTTTAGCATATTACTCTTGCCCAGAACAATACCTGGTACTCTCTCTGTGAAACCTAGCAGTTATGTTAAATACTTCTTTCTCATGACCAAGTCCCATTAATTTTTACATCCTCCCTATCTCTCATATCCACCATCTTATCTCCATCTCCACCAGCCTCACGTTAGCTAAGCCACTATTATCTTACCCAGACCTCATCTCTAAAATTTTCTGTTCTATGTCTGTTCTTGTCTGTTCTAGACTTTTAGTTTCACTGAGCCAGGATGAGTTTTTCATCATATTGCAAATAGGATCATTGCATATGTATGTGAGTATGCATATGCATGCACATCACTAATACATGCACACAAATTAAAACACTGAAATCACTTTCTGTTAAGATAGGGACAAAATTTCTACCCTATGGTCTTATGAGTCCATCTCATATCAAACCAAGCTTCTTCTCTCTCTGTTCTTACATTCATCTCCCCATACTTCTGCCTATGCAATATGCTTCCTCCTACTACTCTGAGTCTAAGTAAATAATGAATGGAATTTTGGGTGTAGAACCTGAACCCTGTAGTTGGATGGAGATGGGTTCAGAAACAAACCGATGACAGCTTCTGTAAGTAACTATGAGTTCTGTAAGTAACTCCTTATATCTGAGTCAACACAGATACAGCAAGTGTCCCACAGGGCTCCAGCCACTCTAAGGGACCCAAAAGATCTAGAAGGAACAATACTGTGTATGGGAGGTTAGTCATAAGGCTACTGTGATATACTGAGATCCCATCTCAAAAGTCACATGAAAATGTCCTCCTGATTTCCCTGAGCTGCCCAGGTAGTTGTTATGCCTAGTCATCTCTATATCCTTGAAGCCTCAAAAGAAGCATAATTCCCCACACCCACACCCACCCTCCCCACACACACACACGCAGCCTCAGCATACCAATATCCTTGGAAAAGGGAAATTAACAAAGTTTCTTTTCATTAGCCATGAGTCCAATTGGGGACGCTTTCAGAAATCGTCTAAGGATGTTCCCTTCCTTGATCAATTGCTGCACAATTGACTGGTTCCAGTCCTGGCCCACTGATGCCCTAGAGTTGGTGGCCAACAAATTTCTAGAGGATGTGGAGCTTGATGACACAATTCGGACAGAGTAAGTGAAGTTTTAGTACCTTGAATATTTCAAGCTGAAAATCTAAATGTTTGCTCTGTTCATATTGTTGGTTTAGATTTCTCAATTTACATACAGCAAATGTCCTACTCTTAAATTGAATCACATTTAGTTATTTAATAAAATATTTTTTATGAAAATAATAAAATATCATAGTTTAGAGTTGTCTTGGAGATGCACCATTGTCATAACTATGAGGACCTGATATAATAACTTAGTTATGTGAATGGTCTTATGCATTCTCAGTAGGAATGATATTGCTATCAAGGGGATGAAGTGGTCCTTGTGAGGGCGAAAAAGTTTTTTCTTTTATGTATAAAGCACAGTTATACAAAAATGCCTATTCATTTACAAATTAATTTTGGCTGTAGTAAGGGAAGTGGTGAGAATGTTCGCCACCCTGAATGTTCCAAGAATGCAGAGATCAAACTGCTTTGTCTTCCCCTGTATCCTTAGTGCTTATCAAGCGCCTGCAGGTTAGTAGGTTCAGTTATTGTTTATTGAATGAACGAATGAATGAATGAATGAATGAATGAATGAAATAGGCAAAGTTAGGTTATCAATGATTTTAAATTCCATTTTGAGACTTTTAAATTTTATTTCTCTAGACCGGAAAGAAAACCTTTAACCTGGGCCATCAACTCATGGGTAAAATTTATTTGGGAAATATGTATGGGGATAAATTACCATGATTTCTATGGACATCCAGCTAGTATTGTGTATTTCCTTTAATACCAAAGCCAGACAATAAACTTCAGTTCAGCTATCTGGGCCTGTGAGTTTATTGCTAGTGGTAATCACAGCTTTTTGCACAACTTAGTTACTACCTATACCTATGTATAACACTTCTTTCAAATTATGTTGGTTTTTAGGGTTACTGCTGAATCTTGTTATTTAATACAGTGACTGGAAAACCGTGGTCCATGAGCCAAGTTCAGTTCATATTCTATTTTTGTCAATGATGTTTTTTTGGAACATTCCATGCTCATTCATTTACACATTATTTACGGCTGTTTTTTGAACTATAGCTGTGGACCTAACTAGTTGTGACAAACACCATGTGATCCCAAAACACTAAAGTATTTACTATCTGACCCTTTCCTGAAAATGTTTATGGATTTTCTGACATAGTGCATTAATAAAGAACCACATATATTACTATTTTGCAAAGTCAGTTTTCAAAATGTTTCAAAAGGTGTGTTTCAGCATGACTGGCTTCCTTGGTAATCCTATGTATCCTATGCATTTTGAAACATTATTCTGCTAATCCAGGAGGCTTCTGCAGACTGGCAAAGGTTAGGAAAGTCCTGCTTAAACCCTGGTGACTCATCCAAGGGATAAGAGGTCATTCCAGCCACCTCTCCCTTCCCTCCTACCTTGGTTCTGTTGCCCATTGGGTTCTGTTGGGCCACTGCCAGTATATGTACCTCCTCACATCCTCATGTTTGTTTTCCAAAGATGTACCAGATTTCCCTGTAGGAAATTGAGTCCCAACTAAGAGTCATGATATTTTCGGCAGGGTCGTCTCCATGTGTAAATACTTTCAGGAGAGTGTGAAGAACCTGTCACTTGATTATTATAATACACTGCGAAGACATAACTATGTTACCCCTACTTCCTACCTCGAACTGATTCTAACCTTCAAGACACTCCTGAACAGCAAGAGGCTTGAGGTGGACACAATGAGGAACCGGTACCTGATGGGCTTGCAGAAACTTGACTTTGCAGCTTCACAGGTGAGTACTGCCCAAAAAGAATAGGGAAAAAGCCGGAATGCAGCAAAAGTGGCAAGGAACTTGGTCAGGGGCCGCAGTTGAGGATACCAAATAAAGATAGGCTCCAACCTACGTTTGTAGAGCTCAGCTTATTTGCCTCATTCTAATCCTGGCCCTGTAAGATCCTGTTTTCATTTATAATTTTAATATTTTGCTCACCATGTTGTGGGTTTTTTTTGTATTGATTTTGGCTTCTTAAAATATTGTAATAAACTATTATTTATTTTAAGCACTGAATATTTCATGTTCCCTTAAAGTTAGCACCTGAGATGAAGGTAGTAGGCTTTGTAGAATGCCATCTGAGTTCGAATTCCAGCCATCAAACTTTTGAGTTACAGAACCTTCGACATGTCATTTCACCTTCGGGGGCCTCAAATGCCTGTTCTCTAAATGGGTGATAACAGTTTTTACTGCAGAGGGTTATTACAAAGACCAAATAAGCTGACCTAAATACAGCCTTCACTGAAGTGCTTGGCATATGAGTTATTAATTATTTTGTGCTTGGAGCCACTTGACAAATTATCTAAAATTAGAGCCATGTTATGAGATGGATTTTTAGCACCAATAAAGAATCATGGCAACATTGATTTGCAGTGGGTTAACCTGTGGCTATGTACAGCAAACCTCTGAACATTATAACACAGAGATAGGAGAGAACATCAGGGGTGGCCTCTGCTGCTCTGTTCTTAGGGGTGTGACTCCAGCTCAATCAATGTCCTTGGCTTTTAGATGTTGAAAACTAGGGTCTTCCAAGGAGACTGATTCTGTTTCCTTCACAGTCTTAAAAAAGGGTGAGCAAACTATGTTGTTTTGGGAGCAGAAGGGAGACCTGAAACAGTCTAGACCAGAAAAGGAAATGACAGTGGCAGTTAACAACCTTTGAGCTCTACCAAATAGTCCGTTCTGTGTGAGAGAAAGCACTATTATCGTCTTCATTTTACACACAAACGAAACAAGACGCAGAGATGCCAGGTGACTTGCCCATGATCACACAGCCTGGTGAGTGGTTGGACAATACTGAAGCTTAAACCTGCTTGACTCCAGGATTTGCATTCCTAACCAGGCCAGTGGGCTATGCCCCAGCTCCCACACAGGCTTGCTGGTGACAATGGGTACAAAGTCGTGAAGACTTCTAAATATTTGAAATCCAATCCCATGGATCTGAGCAGTCATACAGGGCAGACTCAGTGTCATGGGATAAAAATTGTAGTGGGTAAATTCAAGCCCTTCCACAGAAAAATCTAATGAGTTTAGTTGCCTGAAAAATGACAGAACTCTCCTGATAGGTAGTGAGGTCCCCATCATTAGAAGTGTTCAGAGACCAGAAAACCTCTGGTGGAAATATTTTAGAGGGCATCACACTGCTCATCTTAGTTATTTCAGGCTGGTCTAACAAGATACCATAGTCTCCTGGCTTCAGTCACAAGCCTTTATTTCACATGGCTCTGGAGGCTGGGAATTCCAAGATCAAGGAATCGGCAGACGAGTTGTCTGGGGAATTGGCAGAGAGGAGGGGGGTCTCTTCCTGGTGTGTACACAGCCACATTCTTGCTGTGTCTTCACATGGTGGAAACAGAGAGAACTCAAGTCTCTTCTTTTTATAAGGACATATATCCCATCTTGAAGGCCCCACCTTCGTGACCTCATCTAACCCTAATTACCTCCAAAGGCCCCACCTCCAAATACCACTGATGGAGGGATTAGGCTCCAACATATGAACAAAGGGGGAACAGTCAGTCCACAGCACTGTTGGGAAAACTAGCCTTGAAATCCCCTTCAATACCAGTTATCTGATCTCTGTTTCCTTCATAATCTTAAAGTATAGCTTTTAAAAGTTTTTCTTAGCTTGCTTTTGGCTTATCTTTCTCAGTCCCCCAACACTAAAAAAGACAAGGGAAGAAATTATACCTTTTGAAAACTTTATTTGCTGTTGTATCACTATCACCTGGCACAGAGCTTGTTAATTGTAACACATGGCATGAACTCAAAAATGATGAATGATCAAAGAGGTAAACAACAGTCAACAAATATATATCCAGTGTATGTCAAAGTTTGTATTTTCTGTGTAAGTTGAAGGATGGAAAAGTCATTTCACCCTTGCCAACTTTGCTTTTTTTTTTTTGGCATTGACACATCTGGCCATGTATTCCTCCCACCCTTTTCTCTTTGCTAGGTAGCAGTGATGCAAGTAGAACTGACTGCCCTCCAGCCTCAACTCATCCAGACCTCTGAGGAGACGGCTAAGATGATGGTGAAAATTGAAGAGGAAACAAGAGAGGCCGATGCTAAAAAACTTCTTGTTCAGGCAGATGAGAAAGAAGCCAATGCCGCCGCTGCTGTTGCTCAAGGAATCAAGGTATGAAGAACTGAGAGTAAAGGGAAGGAAAGCTAGTCCTGCAGACTGTGCATGGCCATACCCATCTTCAGATGTGACAAGTGAATCTTAGAGGGGTAGGAGATTTTTCAAGTATCATGGCTAGTAAAGGATGAAGCAAGTCTTTCTGGTACCTGGCTCTCTCCAAGAATACTGTTTTCCAAATATTCTCAATCTCATCAGTCAAGGTGGATATAACTCATGGTCTGACTTCATCTGTTTCTACTTTCCTGTCATTCACTCTAATTCTTCCAACACTGGCCTGCTTATTATTTCTTAAATAAACATAATTAAAATTCTCACTCTAGGGCCTTTGCACTGGCTGCTCCCTTTGGCCAGAATGCTCTTCCTTTAGTTATCCATGTGGCTGTCTCCTTCATCTTCACATTTTTGTTCAATTGTATCTAGCAAATTTTAAGTGTGGAACAAATATCTGTCAAATAATACAATGCTGAGCCAAAAGGACTCCATTTGAAAGTAATTCGTGTACCAAAGAAGTCTTGAGAAAGACTTAGCCTACATTCTGGTATTAGAAGAAAATCTCATTAACACTGACATGATGTTACATCTTTCTCAAAATACTTAGTACATGAGTCCATTCACATATCACAACTACCTTGAGACTTAGGAGTGGCAGCTATCAATATCTGAGAGTTGATGATATTGAGGTCAGTGGTGAAATGGGCTTCCAGAGCAGTGCAGTTGGTTAGTAGGCTTAGACTCTAAGGTTTCTAGCACTTATCTCAAGGCACTTGTCCCTGTGCCCCTACTCTGCAGCTAGAGAATTCTTTCAACTGTTCTTCAAACTTGGTCTTGTGTGAGAAGTAGCCTATATCAGATGGTCTGTCCTAGAAAGGTCATGGGACATTCTCTCAACAAGGAAAGGCCTTCATTGGCTTTTCCCCAGTGGATTCTGAGACCTTGTCTCTGGTAGCTTCCCTTAGGGCCTGGTCCATGATCTCAGTGTCACACAATGAATACCCTAGATCTGTGATGGTGAACATTTTAGAACTTTCAGTAACAAAAACAACCCACTGCAGTACGTGTGCCATAAGTTTGCCGCTACTGGTCTAGATTATATGATTTGTTCATTCACAGTCTGAGTGGCTTGGATGGAAGACAAATCGAAATTATAAAAGATAATGACTACTGGGCACCCAGAACCATAATGTAGCAGATGATTTACCATTTAGGGATAGGATAATAATAATAGCTACTATGTTTCAGCACCATGGGGATTTCTCTGGTATTTCTACTCTTACCAAACATTTATGGAACACCTACTATGTGCTGGTACTTTTTTTAAGCATTAGAAAACAGGAGTGAAGATAAGCAAATTTTTTCCATTGTGAAGACTGTACTTTTCTATGCTTGTTTGCATTGTCTTTAGTCATCCTACAATGCAAATAGCATCATGCCCATTTTACAGGTGAGAAAGTCATGATATAGAACTTGTTCAAGATCACACAGCTGCTGGGGCTTTAGCTCAGTGGCCTAATCACCTGCCTGGCAAGTGCAAGGTTGTGAGTTCAAACCCTGGTGCCACAAAAAAAAAAAATCACACAGCTATGAAGTGGCAAAATCAGCATTCAAACCCAAAGCTCTTTGACTTTAAAGTCTTGGCATTTGGCCATTATTCCAGAAGTTGCAAACTGGCAGCCAGGGACCACATGTACCTGTGACATACATAATTTATTTTAGTGATCATGAATTTCTTCAGGTATTTGTTACCATGGAAGTATCTTATTTCTCCACCAATTTGAAAGACAGTTTTGTGGGGTACCTCAATCTGAGTTGAAGGTTGCTTTCTTTTAGGGCTTGAAATACTTCACTCCAAGTTCTCCTTGACCTAAAGGTCTGGGTTAAGAAGTCTACTGTAATTCTGATGGGCTTTCCTTTATAGGTGATTTGTTTCTTTTCCCTAACACCTTTTAACATGCTGTTCATTTTTTCTGGAATTTTGACTATTACATGCCTTGGCATAGATTTTTTTTTTTGAATCATGGATAATTGGAATTCTGTCTGCCTCACTTATCTATATGTCAATTTCTTTTTCCATGTTTGCAAAGTTTTCTGTAAATAGGTTTTTTTATGTCATTTGTTTTATTCCTGCTATTTCATGGACTCCAATCAATTTTATGTTATTCTTTGCATCATCTAGTAGCTGTTGGATTGATTTTTTTGTAATCCCTTTCTAGTCTTAAGAAATCTTTCTTTTGATGATCACTAATTGCAAACTTGTCTTCTAGATCTGATATTCTGTCCTTGCATTGATTGATTCTTCTGTGTATACTTTTCATAGAATTTCGAATTTCCCAGGTATCTGTTTGAATCTGTTTCATAGATTCCATTTCTTTCTTATGTTGGGCATTCATGGTTTCCATTATTTTCCTAAGCTTGTCTATCTTTTTTTATCTATATCTACTCTAGATTCACTAACCATGTCCTTCATTATGATCATCATCTCTATAGTTACCTGAGAAATTATTTCTAATTTGATTTTTTTTTCTAGAGCCTCATTCATCTGTTTTTTTGCTTCCACTGTTACCATTTCAGTGAGTTCAAGTGGGTGGCTTTCAAATTGTTCTACCTCACTGCCCCCTGGATTTGCCTGGGGCAACCTGGAAGTCTGGGATTTGTATCTTGCTTGTGTGTCTTCTCATTTTCTATTCTAGATGTAACTGGCTTTGGGCTTTTGAGTCTGCCAAGATCCTACCTCTTAAATATATTGGGAATGAAAAGTTGCTGCCTATTTTGCCTAGCCCCTCATTCTTTGGTATTGGCCTATTGTATAGTTTATGACCCTCAGGCAATCTCAGTCAGCCATTGCTGTCCTCAGTGTCCACTGCTCCATTCCACTGGTGCATTTCTCTATTCCAGGCCTCTGGAATCACCAGTAATCACTGTGCCTCTGTAGGTCCAAGCTGCCTTTCTCATGCCATCAGCCAGGCTTCAGGGAGAAAGTGCCATTTGCCACCTTCCTTCCCTCTCCCCATGGGCTCCAATTCTTGCTTCAGGTCCTTGCTGGGTTCCAGAGACTCACTTCTCTCCTCCTTCTCTTTCCTACATTGCTATATTCCAGCATCTAGATTCCATGTTTCAAAGAGGCTGATTTGCTGCTCACCACCCTACTGTCTTCCTTACAGTCAATAATTTATTTTAAACAATTATAATTTTAGCAATCAGAAAATTTCCAATACAAATTCTGAAATTTTAATTTTTCTTTTAAAAAAAACAATCATTTGGTCCACATTGGCCCTGCATTCCTGGGTTGCACCTGTTGGTACATAGATGCTGCCCCTTACGTAAGCCCCAGCAAGCCTACTTCCCCTGCTCATATCACTGGTCTGGCCCCTGACAACAAAGGAATCCACAACTTTTTTGTGGATCTGTACTGGAATCAGGCATGCTACAGCTCAACTGTTCTGCCCCTTCCTAACTTTAGTTTCCTAATAAAATGGAGGCTTTAAGCCACACACACACAAAAAAAGCAAAGCCCATAACATGTACCAGAGCTTAAGATCCATGTTAGGTGTTTTCCAAAACTGTTGTTCTTTGCCATGTACAAAGTGTGATAAAGGCCAGCTTCTTACCACACATGGGGACCATCAGGAAGGGAAATATCATACCCAGGACTCTGCTCTGTAGTGTCAGGGGAAAACAGCAAATTGCTGAAACCAAAAGGAGATGAGTGATACCCAAGGTTTGTAAGATGACCCAGGACTCTTCACCACACCCTCATCCAGGCAATAAACTGCCACCTCAGGTTTCGGTAGGAAGGGTGAGGCTTAATGCTGTCCATGAGGTGAGTCAGGAGGTTGAAGAAACTATCCAGGGAGGAGAACAAAGAAGTCTGCATTTTCCCTGAGGCTCTGTGTGGACCAGAATCCTTCCTTGGACCTTTCAAGTCTTCAGTCCTTCCGAACATGAGGAATGCTGGCTTCCTCAATTCTCCTTTCACTGCTAGAAAGGATGGAACATGGGGAAGTGTACAATACAGTGCCCGGTTCCCAGTAGTGGAAAGATCGGGAGACTACAAGAGAAAAAGATGAGCTCTGACTCTTACTCTTGAATGCAGCAATTTGCTTAATGTGGTCAATTCTTCTCAAGCTAAAGCTTTACTTCTTTCCTCTCTACTGAGAACTACTGCCAGAACTACTGTAGAATCCATTACATTTAATCACAGAGCCCTGGTGCACCTTCCTTTGCTAAAACAAGGGGCCATTTTTAACTATAAGGTTTTTATAATAGAAACCAATGTCATCACAACGTATATGAAATAATTTAAGAACTCAATTTTCACAGTTTCAACTTCAATTAGAAGTTTTCTTCTCATCCCATAGCTTTATGTTATTGCAATCATAACAATTGAGATTTGTGTCATGCTTATTTCATTTAACATCCTAATATATTTTCCAAAAGTCACACAATCATCTTAATGACCATTTTGAGGAGGTGCCTCACACGTCAGGAGGCCATTCCCCTATTGGGTATTGAAGTCTATTCCCTCATGCACTTGGTTTTCAATGTCTCAACAGTGTAAAGAACAGTTTCTCAACAGAGATGTGTGTCAATCATTGTCGGAGTTTTAGAAATGCAGATACTCAGACTCCACCCAGACTGAATGAATCAGAATCTCTGGGTGTGGGGCCTGACCATGAGGATATTCCAAATACTGCTTAGTGACTGCTATACAACAAATGTTGAAGACTACTCTTATACATACGGCCACAATGAAGGGTCTTTTAGAGTCGCTTGACAACCTAACTTGCTCTAAGACTGAGCTGGAAGCCAGGCCTTAACCTTAAGGAAGGGAGCAGAGCTGGCAGACCATAGGAAAGCATGAGGCACCACTGGTTGTCTGGCATGTTGTAAGAAACTAAACTGCGGGTCAGGGATTTAGCTCAGCAGCATAAGTGCCTGCCTGGTAAGCACAAGGTTGTGAATTCAAACCCTGGTACCTCCCCCAACAACAACAACAACAACAAAAGAATTAGAAAAAAGAAACTAAAATGGGAGGCTGAGACAGGAAGATTGCAAGTTTGAGCCCAGCTAAAGCAACTTAGAGACTTAGCAAGACTGTCTCAAAATGAAAAACAAAAAGGGCTTGGAATGTAGCTCAGTGTAAAGGCCCTGGGTTCAATCCCCAGCCCAAAATCCATCCAAAGACAGGGGGGAAGGGAGGGAGAGAGAAGGAGAAGAAGAAGGAGAAGGAGAAGGAGAAGGAAGAAGAGGAAGAAGAAGAAAAAGGGGAAGAGGAAGGAAAGGAAAGGAAGAAAGAGGGAAAGAAACCATTGATGATGTGAAGCCTCGGGTACCCGTGATCAGTGAAATCTACCCAGTAGCCAAAGTCATGGCTGAGCTAACACATTTGGCCCCCTCTGCCACCAAACCTTTTCTGAAGCCACCCATGATGAACAGCAGGGACCAGCTTGGATTGTCTGTCTTACCTTGCAGTTTGGTGCATGTGTTAGGGATAAAGAATGAGTAAGCTAAATAAACCAAACACACATGTGTAAACACCGCATGGTTTCCCTAGTGTAAGAAACTGAAAGACTCAATAAGATACAAAATTCCTGATGAATATGGAGAAATGGTTCTGAAATCCAATGGTGCTTTTATTCTTTGATTTGATTGGTTTAAGTCCCTTTCCTACTATTTGAAAGCAATAAGCGAGAAGATAGGAACAGCTCTTTTGAAAAATGAGACACTACAGTAGCCATTGCTCATTTCTTGTTATCCGACTTGAAGACCTGTAATGCTATTCTCTTTTATCTGGTT
>RJWT010008582.1:0-10358 GCA_004365215.1 Cuniculus paca | reverse complement strand
CGTCTTGAAAACCTGTATAGCTTGCAGTGTTCTGTTTTGAAATGTTATATTATGTTTGATTCTATTCTGTTTTCTGTCACTTTTTTCATTCTGTTTTGTTTTGTTTTGTCCTATTTTCTTTAAAATAAAAAAAAAAAAAAACAAGAATGAGTAAGCTGAGTTGACCCTGGGACTGAGCTATTATTTCCATCTAAAGCAGGCAATTCCACTTTTATGGGGACATCTGATGTAGCTTATGGAGGGGAAAGGTTAATATGATGAAGCTAAATGAGACATTGCTTTTATGTGTAAGAAACGTAGGATATCTAAAATAATCCATGGTACACACCCCTATATATATACACATGCATTTGCACACACATACAGAAGAAGGTAGAACAACTCTTTCTTTGCCTATTACAATAAACCTATGGAATATAAGTACTTCAACACATGCTGGTTTAAACTGTCTGAGGACAGACATTCTTCTGTGAAGTTTCACTTCTATCACGGCTGCAGTATCACTCCTTAGACTCGGAGAACTCAGAATTCAGTGAGGAGGCTGGCTCCTTGATTGACCAGATGATGACCTTGGCCAATGCATTTTACACTGTGGGACTCTTGTTTTTGTGTGTAATTGAGTTACTAACTAATCCATAAGGCCCCTTCAATTCTAAAATCCTATTACGATTAGCTTTCTTTTTTAAAAATTGTGATATAATCCTTATACCTTTAATAGTCACCATTTTAAACTGTGTAACTTATTGACAAACTTGTGCAACCATCATTACTATCTAATTCTAGAACATTTTCAGCACACCTCCCCCCCAAAAACCTATACATATTAGTGGCCATTCCCCCATCCCTCCTCTACCTACCCACAGGCAACCACTAACCTACTTTCTGCCAGTATGGATTTGCACATTCTGTGCATTTCATATAACAGGAGACTATTTGTGTCCAGCTTTTTTCACTTAGCATGAAGTTTACAAGGTTCATCCTTATAGCAGGCATCAGTAGTTCATTTCGTAATTGTTGGTATTCCATTGTAATAATTTTGTGTTTAAACGAGTAATACTGGATAAACACATACCATATCATTTTCCTCGAGCTTAGCCCTATCTCCATTTCCTTACGCAGTTCTAATCTTTGTCCCCATTCTGCCCTTATCTTGCCTGAAGCTTTGCTGTGCCCCCCAAGCTTCACCTTATCCTTGATTCTCCTACCTCCAACCCCATCCCTGCAGGGTTCAGTATGTTCCAGACCCTTATCCATCCCTGCCCTTCTCCCAATCCCCATGCTTTATCTCTTCCCTCCATTTGCCTTTTCTCTTCCTGTGTGTCACTTGGTCCCTAAGCCTCATCCTTTAGTCCTCTCTCAATCCGCCCATAACCAGTAGATGGGGAGCCAACCACCTCATGTCTCTTGGGAATTTAAAACATGTCTTAATTTTTTTTCAGACAGAATTGTAGATTTTATTGGAGATAAAAAAGATAAAGAGGTGCAGATTGGTTATACAGGTTTCAACTCCCACAAGCAGAATAGCAGCCATAATAAAATAACAAAATCAATAAGCACTGTAGATGTGCTCAATTTGAATATTCAGGTAGGGTTTTGTTTGTGGAGGAGAGTTCTTCTGACTTTGTTTTTTTGTTTTTGTTTTCGTTTTCTGGGGGGATACTGGGGATCAACCCAGGGACACTCTACCACTGAGCTATATCCCTAACCCTTTTAATTTTGTATTTTAAAATGGGGTTTCATTAAATTGCCCAGGGTGGGCCTCAAGCTTGGGATCCTCTTGCCTCAGCCTCCTAATAGCTTGGATTATAGGTATACACCACCACGCCTGGCTTTTCTGGCTGTTTAAGTTTTTTTTTAACAAATGTAGATAGCAAGTATCAAAATACAATCAGAGCCGGGCATGATGGTGCACACCTGTAATCCTAGCACATGGGAGGCTGAGGCAGAAGGATTATTGCAAGTTCAAGACCAGCCTGGGTTACAAAGTGAGCTCAAGGCCAGCCTGAACTGCATAGGGAGACCCTGTCTCAAAAGACAGAAGAAAAAGAAAAAAAAAAAAGCACTTGGGTACATAGTACCTCTTCCTACTTCCTCTGGGAGCTGAGATCATCCTCAGCTTACATGCTAAGCCTGGTAATTCATCCCTTTTGTCCCTGCGCTCTGCAGAATGAATGTGAGGGGGACCTGGCCGAGGCCATGCCAGCACTGGAGGCTGCACTCGCTGCACTTGATACCCTGAACCCTGCCGACATCTCACTGGTGAAATCGATGCAAAACCCACCCGGCCCAGTCAAGCTGGTCATGGAGAGCATCTGTGTCATGAAGGGGCAGAGACCAGAGAGGAAGCCAGACCCCAGTGGCTCCGGTAACTCCCCGCCCTGTCCCAGACACCTACATGGGCTGCTCTTCCCTGGCAGGAAGAATGCCAGTGCCCATCCCACCTCCAACCTCCAACCTGTCCCAGACCCCCAGGCAGGACCAGTGACTTTAGGAAGAATTTAGGAAGCTACCTGGATGAGCATGCACACTGGAGATTCCTCCAGTGCTTCGTTACCTCTTAATCAGGTGGGAAAACTCAGGCATCTGTGGGTGGAGCCGAGCTTAGTCCAGGTCACAGCTTGAAAATCATTCAAGATGAAGATTGCATGAGAGTCCTGGTGCGGAGCAAACACTCAGAGTCAGGTTCTGAGTGTATGTGAGAAAGAGAATGAGAGAGAGAGACTGAGAGAGATAGAGAGAGAAGAGAAGGAGAAGGGAGGGGAAGGACGGGGAGGGATGGGGAGGGCTGGAGAGGGACAGGGATTGAGAGAGAGAGAGACAGGAGGAGCAAGAGAGAGATTAAGAGAGAATGAGATAGAAACAAAGAAACACAAACAGACCACAAGACTGAGAAATAAACATAGAACCACCCAGACACCTGGACATATGTGTGCACACACGCAACACATGCATACACATATATGCAAAACATAAGGAACAGAGAGAGACCACGAGGGAAAGAAATTGGGAGAGAGGCAGGGAAATGGAAAAAGGGAGGTAGAGAGGAAGAGACACACATGAGATGTGGAGGCAAGAGAGAGAGACACGGGGAGAGAGGAGACAGAGGCTCATATGCAGTCATAGAGACAGACAGAGAACAAGTGAGAACAGAGGAGACCAAGAACAGAGACAGAGACAAGGAAAGAAACACAGAGAGACTGTCAGAGAGTGTGAGAGAGAAAGGTGGTTTAGGATGGAGAAGTAAGAGCCAGAAAGGAGACTTAGAGGGAGTCAAGGGCAAAGGGAGGCTGAGAATGAAACTGCAGATGGCAAGAGGGAAGAGAGGGCATAAAGGGAGAGGGGAGGAAGGAGAGGGTAGTGAGAGAGAGACAGGGACAGAGGGAGAGAAAGGGGGAAAGGGGGATAGGAGAAGGGGAGGAAGCTCCTTACATAATTAAACTACAGCCTTCAACAGATGAATATTAATTTTCCTTAAAGTTCCAATTCATGGTAGGACCTTGTGTTAAGACCAATGTCTCAGAACTGAACAAAAACTTTAAAAACCACCCATAGGACTGTTTCCTGTCTCTTAAATTCTCTTATCCTGGAAAGAGTCCTATATCCCTTCATTACTTCTGAAACGTTAGAAATCCCTGGTCTTTTGCTTGGGATCTTCTGGCTTCTGCCTCCCTTTGTTTAACATTCCCTCTTGTCTGGCTCATTTCTGGCCAACAACCACTTGAAAAACATACAGAGCAGATCAGGAATAGCCAAGCAGAGAGTGAACTTTAGGGAAGATCCTTTAGAGAAACTGCTGAGGCACCAGAAGTGGACTAAGGATAAGCTCACAGGTACTTCTGCACCCTAGGATCACCCGGGGAGCTGAAAGAACACTGAAGCCCATGCCACACCTCTAGAGATACTTATTTTATTGGTCTGAGGTACAACCTGAGTGCCGGTAATTTTTAAAGTTCCCTGAGTAATTCTAAGGCACAGCCTGCTGGGCCAGATCATGAATGTTGCTGCTCACATTAGATCATTGATGACCAGCACACAATCCATCATTATTTAAAATTTAAGCAAATTGTGCATATTATTCATCAGACCCATAGGGTTTAGTGAGTATACTAGGTGGAGCAAATGAGCAATGGAATTAGGTTTAGATGCTTCGAATTTAAATGAAACACAGGACACTTTCCAGAAAGCAAACGAAAACTTTCATGGAAATATTTGGCTAGTTGTTATGTTTGGACTTACAAATGGAACACATTGTACTCCATACAATGTCTCAAAGTATAACTTTTTTGATGAGACTCAGATCGGCAAGTAGCAGGAGCCAGAAAGGCTCTGAAATTTTTTCTAACATGTCAACAAAAGGAACACTGTTTCTGAATGGGATTGAAACTCACTTGATTAGCTAATGAGTGCTAAGGAGATCAGGGCAGGCCACAGTGCCCCCTGTCCACTTGTAAGCCTGCAAGCCACGTCCCCAAGGCCACTCCTCACTTCTGCTGTTCATCATGTGGTAGACTGATTGGTGTGCCTCCAATCTGCTCCCCAGACTTGGGAAAGAACATTCCAGACACATGCCCACAGACTGTAGTTCCTGCTGCCTTCTCATATATGAATGGGCTAGTAGGACAACAGTCGAACCTTATTCACTGATAATTGAGTATCAGGCGCTGTACCAAATTCTAGAAAACAGAGCAGGAGCTCATAGATTTTCTATACTTACAAAGGAAAGTAAAAACAAATGGTGATTACAATTAGTGCTATCAAAGAACAGACCTATTTGTAGACAAAGAAAATACTTGAGGAGGAGGAGCCCTCCTTGGAAGAGAATTCCAGGGGAACCACTCCATGAAGTAGCTTTTAAAGTGAGACCTGAGGTCTGCTCAGGAGCCAGTTAGATGCTACTTGCAGCATGGACAAAGAGCTCATGGTGGAGAAGCACTTGGGATCACGCAGAAAATGAAGAAAGGTTCTTTGGGACACAAGTCAAGGGAGAAAAGCAGAAATAAGGTGGATGAGATTGGCCAGGCCTCCCAGACCCTGGTAAGAAGGTTGGATTTTTTCCCCTCAAATCCAAGTCGTAGCTATTACAGAACTTGATCAGTATCTCAGCCTAAATGTAGTAATACAGCCTATCTCTGTTTGTTATACTGAACAGGTAAGATGATAGAAGATTACTGGGGAGTATCAAAAAAGATTCTTGGAGATCTGAAGTTCTTGGAGAGCCTTAAGTCATATGACAAAGACAATATCCCCCCATTGGTCATGAAGCGGATCCGAGAAAGGTTTATTGATCACCCAGAATTCCAGCCGGCTGTCATTAAAAACGTGTCATCTGCCTGTGAGGGTCTGTGCAAATGGGTGAGAGCCATGGAGGTGTACGACCGTGTGGCCAAGGTGGTGGCTCCCAAACGGGAGCGACTGAAGGAGGCTGAGGGGAAGCTGGATGCACAGATGCAGAAACTGAACCAGAAACGAGCGGAGCTAAAGCTGGTGGAAGACCGTCTGCAGGCCCTGAATGACGAATTTGAAGAGATGAACATCAAGAAAAAGACACTGGAGGAAAACATCGAAATCTGCTCCCAAAAGCTGGTCAGGGCAGAGAAGTTGATCAGTGGTCTTGGTGGAGAGAAGGACAGATGGACAGAAGCTGCCCGCCAGCTGGGAATCCGCTATACTAATCTGACAGGGGATGTGTTGGTGTCTTCAGGGACTGTGGCTTATCTGGGTGCCTTCACAGTGGATTATAGGGCCCGATGCCAAAAGGAATGGTTGGCCAACTGTAAGGACAAGGTCATCCCACGCTCCAGTGACTTCAGTCTCAGCAATACATTAGGGGATCCTGTAAAAATCCGTGCCTGGCAGATTGCTGGCCTTCCCATTGACTCCTTCTCCATAGATAATGGCATCATTGTATCTAATTCCAGGCGCTGGCCCTTGATGATTGACCCTCAGGGGCAGGCCAATAAATGGATCAAGAATATGGAGAAAGCGAATAAACTGTCCGTCATCAAATTCTCTGACACCAGCTATGTAAGGACACTGGAAAACGCCCTGCAGTTTGGCACCCCTGTCTTACTAGAAAACATTGGGGAAGAGCTGGATGCTTTCATTGAACCTATCTTACTCAAGACAACATTCAAGCAGCAAGGGGTTGAATACATGAGGTTGGGTGAAAATATCATCGAATATTCCAAGGAATTTAAGTTTTACATCACCACTCGTCTGAGGAACCCACATTACCTTCCAGAAGTTGCTGTGAAAGTCTGTCTCCTCAACTTCATGATCACTCCCTTGGGTCTCCAAGATCAACTCCTTGGCATTGTGGCTGCCAAGGAGAAGCCAGAACTGGAAGAGAAGAAGAACCAGTTGATTGTGGAAAGTGCTGAGAACAAGAAGCAGCTAAAGGAAATTGAAGATAAGATCTTGGAGGTTCTCTCTCTGTCTCAGGGCAACATTCTAGAGGATGAAACGGCCATCAAAATTCTGTCTTCCTCCAAAGTACTATCTGAAGAAATCTCAGAGAAGCAGGAAATTGCTTCCAAGACAGAAATGGAGATCGATGAGACTCGAATGGGCTACAAGCCAGTGGCTGTGCACTCTGCCACCATCTTCTTCTGTATCTCTGACCTGGCCAACATTGAGCCCATGTACCAGTACTCCCTGACATGGTTCATCAACCTCTACATGCTTTCCTTAGCCAACAGCACTAAGAGTGAGGAACTGGATCTGAGGATCGAATACATCATTGAACATTTCACCCTGAGCATCTACAACAATGTGTGCCGCTCTCTGTTTGAGAAAGACAAGCTGCTCTTCTCCCTCCTCCTAACCATCGGCATCTTGAAAGAGAAAAGGCTAATTACAGAGGAAGTTTGGTTCTTCCTTCTAACTGGAGGTATCGCCCTGGATAACCCCTACCCCAACCCAGCTCCTGAATGGTTGTCCGAGAAAGCATGGGCAGAAGTTGTACGTGCATCCTCGCTGCCAAAACTGAAAGGCTTGAAGGAACACTTGGAACAAAACACTAATGAATGGAAGCTGATCTACGACTCGACCTGGCCCCATGAAGAGACATTCCCTGAACCCTGGAAATTGCTTGAAGGGTTGGAGAGGTTGGTGGTTCTCCGATGTTTGCGGCCTGACAAGATAATTCCAGCCATGAGGGACTTCATTGCTGAATATATGGGGGATGTGTATATTGAAGCCCCTACATTCGATCTCCAAGGATCCTACAATGATTCCAGTTGTTGTGCACCATTGATTTTTGTGTTGTCGCCAAGTGCAGACCCAATGGCAGGTAAGGACAAAATACAAGGAACATTGAAATCCCATCACTTGTGGATGGTTGACAGTAGCATGTCCTTTAAACAGGGATCTTCTACTCAACTGGCTGTGAAGGCCAGGTAGTTAACAGGCTAAGGTGGGAGTGAAGGAGTTGAATATGTCATTTCCTTCCTAAAGGGGGTAGCTGCTGCTTACCACCCCCAAGTTGAGCCATCCGGGAATATGAGCCAGAATTATAAGATTATTTGATTTTTCAAGAGAACACAGAAGTGCAAAAATGGCACATTTTAAAATCTGACACTGTAACTCACTAAAATATCTTTCTAAACAAATGTCATCAGAGCTGAACCCAAGGTGAGATTCATCCTGCTAGTTACTGGTTTATCATCTTTGTCTTTTTCTGTATTGCTTCTTTAATTTAAAGGTTTTTGGAATAATGCTGCATTTTTTAAATAAAATCAAATCAATAGGATCATGGTTCAACCAGTGGGACTTCGCTACCTCAGAGGACATTTAATAATGTGTACACACGTTTTTGTTGACTCTCATCTCAGAGATGGAGGCCAAGGATATTGTTTAACACGCGAGAGTGCACAAGACAGTTTCCTACAACAAAAAAATGGCCCGGCCTAGACAGCCAATCATGCCACAGTTGAGAAAGCCTGGTACAGAGTATAAGGCACACTTTCTTCCTCATTACCCCCCACCCGGGTAGCCTCTCTTACTGTGTCTCTTTCCAGAAATAGTCTGTGCATGTAGAAGGGTGTGAGTGTTGACAGGCATAGAGTCGTTTTCTGTTCTGTCGGGGGATCTGGACGCTTTTATTTTCTTTGTTGCTGAATGAAGTAGTAGTTCAAGAAATGAAAGCGACAAAATTGATTTTCTCCTGTCAATGAGTCCTCACCCTGTAGAAAACCTGTATCCCTGACACTGGAAAGATAGGGGAAGAGGGAGCTGAAATGAGCTGGTTCTGGGTTCCTGGAAGCACCAAAGCATTTTCAAGGAGTAATCCATGATCTTTGCTCTTTTCTCCTATGTGCTTTAAAGTAAGAAATTAATAAAAGATAACTTGGGAGAAACCAAGAAAAATAAAACAGAGAAATGGAGAAAAGGTCATAATATGATCTGATGATGATAAATTAATGATAAGATGATGCCATGCTGGCAGAAGATGGCAGCTTGTGCCAATGGTGCATTTAACCTATTCCTATACTCTAGAAGCCTGACCAGATTCAGCCTGGATGATTTCACAGGCGGCTTTGTAGGTCCTGAGTCCCTCCTCATGTCTCACATCAGGAGTTACATACTGTCTGATGGTTGGCCCTTTTGTTGGGACTGATCAGTGGGGTCAGGGCATTGTCAAATAAGCCAGCTCCCCTTCCTCCACTTCCTCCCTTATAAAGTTTCCCGTCAGTCTCTCACCTAATGTGATGTTTCTCAGTCTTTTTTGCACATTGGAATTGTGTGATGAGCTTTAAGAAAAATCTTAAAGTGCCCCACCCCAATTAAATGAAAATCTTTAGAGTGAAACCCAGGCATCCTGTTTCATAAAGCTTTTCAGGTAATTCCCATTATGTAGTCCATGTTGGGGACCCCTGACTTCAGTGGTTTCAGTGGACTTTGAAAATCATTACTAAAGTCCATTATTTTATTGGGGGGTGCCAAATGGTGATATTTTATTTTTAATTCTATCATTCCTTCCACATTCTAGCCGAAACTCTTCTATAAAGACTTTTCCTTTGCCAACTCTTTGCTTTTCTCTGAATATAGTTCAAACAACATAGGTAGAACATATGCTTGATTCTTTCTCTTTATTACCAAAACTCAGAATATTGAGTTAATGTCCTAGGAAGCTCCAAAGTGAATAGTAAACCATTAAGATTTTTGTACCTATATGAATGCATGGATTTTAATATACTGGATATTTTAAATGTGCTAGTGTTTGACAATATTGACATTATTCTTCTTGTTGTTGCTTAAGTTATTCAATCTATGGCCTTTGGGAGTACCCTCAGGTCCTTGTACTTTCCACATAACCTGAATAGGTTTTCATAGCTTATTTGCCTTCTAGAACTACTATGTATTCCAGGTCTATCTCATACATTTCTTGCCCCAAACCTGGAAACAAACAATTCTTGAAGGAATTCAGTTTCCTCAACAGGAAATGGTATTTGGAGAGCATACTCTGGGTGCTAAAGGTGCTCATTTCTCCTGGACAAATCATTGATTTTAGACCTTACTATACTGATTGTCTCTTTGACTACATACCCAATCTGCTCTTGCAATCAGTGCTTTGAGTTTTAATCTTCAAATGACTGATGTTTCCACTTCTGAAAGTTTTGTTTTGTTCTAAATCCATGCATATTTGAAGTAAGATTCTGAATTGTATTATAGTTTATGTTCTTGTTTTACTGATTTATTAGATGAATTACTTTTATAGTATTTTTTAAAGGCTATATTAGTTTGCTAGGGCTGCTATAACAAAGTACAACAGACCAATAGCTTGAAAAACATAAATCTGTTTTCTCATAGTTCTAGTGGGTAGAAGCCTGAGACAAGGTGTTAGCAGGGCTGGTTTTTTTCCTGAGGCCTCTCCCTTTGGCTTGGTGATGGCCAACTTTTCCCTGTGTCTTCACATGGTCTTTCCTCTGTGTGCGTCTGTGTTCTAATCTCTTTTTTCTTCATGTTCTTGTTCCATTTTCTCCTCTTTCTTCTCCTTCACACACCAGACATAGTAGATTAACCTCAAGACCTCATTTTAGTTTAATTGCCTCTGGAAAGACCTATCTCCAATTACAGTCACATTCTGATAAATGGAGATTAGGATTTCAGCATATGAATTCAGCAGGTGGGGCACATTCTGTAGTTACAGATACCGTATGTAATCCTTGGGGTACTCACTCTGATTATTCTACATACTGATTATTCCTTCTAGTGACGTACTTTCTTTTGTAGTTTGTACTTTGCATAGGCAAACACTGGTGCCCCAGGGACCATGACATGCTAGATCAGTGATGGCGAACCTTTTTAGAGCTTTCAGTGATAACAGCCTCCTGCGGCATGCGTGCCATACTTCACCA
>RJWT010008581.1:0-26130 GCA_004365215.1 Cuniculus paca | reverse complement strand
CCCACCCAGCTGGCTGGAAGCAGGGCAGAGGTCAGTTGAACTCAGACCACACATCCCTGTTAAACACATCAGCTTTTAAATCAATCTTTGATCAAAGTCCAGTGAGTTCCAAGACTAGGGCTCCTAGCAGAGAGAATTTCTGCGACAGAGCAGCTCCTCTTCCTTCCAGGTGCAGGTAAGAACGGACTTGTGTCCCCCTGACTGAGGGTGCTGGGCTGCCTGGGCCTGAACTACTTTCTTTCCCTTCCCTGAGCAAGTAGCTGGCGGGAGAGGCCTGTGCCGAAGGCACCCCTGGGTCTTTCGGTGGTGGCTGGGGTTAGGGAGGGCAGGGCTTGCCTGGCACTGAGACGCTTTCTGTTGGAGGGAGTTTTCGTACTGCTTCACAAAAGGATTGGAAAACTGATCTCAGAAAGTTTCCCAGGGTTGGATGTGAAGCCAAGGGAGGGAAACAGCAGAGTTCCCAGGCCCCCGGGAATATTCTCTGATAACTTCCAACCGTGCAGGAGCTTTGAGTATTAGAGGAGACCTCCTTCTCTAGCTCTTCACCCAACAACCTTGCCGTTGGGTAATGAAACCAAGCATCTCCCCTCTGTGCCACGTAGCACTAAAAGGTGAGGAGAAACCAATGGATTTCTGGGCTGGCTGAATTTTAAAACATAGGTCCCCAGGCTCTACCTTTTGAAGTTTCTAAATCTCTGCGCAGTGTGTGAATCTGAAAACTCTTGTTACTTTGAAGTTCTCCCAGCTGATTCAGATGTGCTGGCAGGTTTGGGAACCCCTAGTAACTGATTTCCTAGCAAACAAGTCCAGAGACTTAAGTATGACATTTGCCTTAGGGCTCACCAGCTGTGAAGACTCCTGGCCTGGGATGGCTCCAGCTACGGAAGAGGAACTGCTCCTCTTTTCCCAAAATCCCTGCACTATGGCACTGAGTGGCTCAGGCCTGTATCCAGAAGTCACAGGGCCCTGACTGCCTCAGGTGGTGGTGGTCCAGTCCCATGGACTCATACATTCTTTCCCACACAAAGAACTCAGGGACACTGTGGGTTATGGCTAGGTAAATTGTTATCTTTTTTAATGTTCTCTGCACCATAAAATAGGAAGTTGTTAATAATGTCTGAGGTTCATGGACCACTGGCTAGACAACTTCTTTTCATCTAGGAAAAAGAACACAGTAGTTCTGGAATACAAATAACCAGGTGTGTTTTTTGTTTTTTTTTTTAGAAAATAGCATTGAAACAGATTTTCAAAACAGGTTAGTAGGACACTTACAATAACTAACACATTGCATATTGTTGTCTTCAGGGCTTTCAGTTGTTTGTAATAGGCTATTAGATAAATTGCTTAGCCAACTGGAGTCTCAGTTTTGTCATCTGTCAGACAAAAGCCTGCCATCTTTTCCCTGGCATTCTGAAAATAAGATTATGAATGTGCATGAAGGGATTAAAAGCACAAATGTAAAATGCTTACATTTCAACTGTGTATATCCAAAGGCTCTGCAGAATAATGGGAAGAAATATCCATGTAATTAGTTGAAGACCTTGTCCCCAGTCTTTTATCCCACTGAGCCCCTATTTGTTCATGTCCAACTAAAAGTTGAGACTAGATGATCATCAATGTTCTTTTCAACTTACCAAGGATAAAGTCGATCCTGGTGCTTTGCAGTCTGCCTCCTTATCTGTGACTTCAAATGTCCCTTGCCTAGGAAGGACTTTCACCCCACTACCATCTCTGTTATTTATTTGTAACATTGGAAAATATGTCTGTCACCTTTGAAAAATGTTAATTTTTTTTTAAAATTTTTTGTGAGATAGGGTCTTGCTATGTAGTTTAGGTTGGCCTTGAACTTATGTAGCTCAGGTTTGCCTCAGATTTGCTGTGATACTCCTGACTCAGCCTCCTGAGTGCTGGGATTACAGGTGTGTGCCATTATGCTCAGTTCTGACAGATGTTAAACTTTAAGGTACCCGAGATCTTAGCCTTTGTGTTACTCATTGTATTGCCAGCTCTTAGAACAGTGCCTGACACCGAATCTTAGACATTTGGCTAAATGGAAGTTAGCGTGGTGGGGAAGGAGGTAGCAAATTAGAAACTGGTTGTTTTGACAAGTTGCCCTTTAGAAGAGGCTGAGGAATTCTGATATTCTTGGGGCATCTGCAGTCCAGAGTCTGCTCCTGTGGACATGCTTTGGTTGTAACTTGGTTAAATAATTCTTGATTTGTGGCATTGAAATTTGATGTGGGCAGCAAGATAGACCTAGACATGTTTTCCTCAAGATCTTAGCAACTCCTTCCTTTGGTCCCTTATTAGGGGCTGATCAGATTTTCTTAATCTCTGCTTCATGGGTATCATAAATAGTTAAGAGCTTACCATTGGAATTGGTGGCAGGGACCCAGACCTAGCCAAGTTTGAACCAAATAACCATGTGAAACCAACCTAACTTCAGAGTCCTTCTTTTCCTTGTAAGATGATCCATTAGTTTAACTTAGGACTCATAAACAATATGAGTGCTGGTTCCTAGTGCCTAAAGAGAGCTCAGTAAATGTGTGTAACCACTAGAAAACATTTAAAACATTCCAGCATCCATGCCATTGTTCATCCCACACCATCCGTAACCCTTCCGATTGGACTCTGGGCTCTCTGAAGGCACGAAGTGTGTAACCTGGGTTGAGCTGATACCCCCACTGTTGGCACTAGTTATACTAACTGACTGTATAAATGATACTTACAATTCAAAAGATGGAGTTCTATTTTCATACTGTGGTAGTCAGCAAAGGATTTGTATAAATCTAAATTTTGAACTGTGCCTTGAAAGTAGATCTTGACTTCATTCCCACCTTACAGATACCATGTGCAGTAAGAAGTGTCGGGAGGGTACTCCAGGCAGAGCGTGGGGCTTGAGCAAAGGGCAGGTGGGCACAGGAGATCGGCGTTCAATCAGTTTGGTGCCTTCCCACAAGCTGAGGAGCGGAGAAGCTGGGTTATGGTGAGCTGCACAGCCTGAGCAAGGAGTCGGGGCTGTTTTGTTTCTTGAATATTTTAGAGACAGACATGGCAGCAAGTTTGTCTTTAGACAGCAACTGGGAGACACTGGAAGCCGGAGGGCTCTTGTAGTAGGCTAGACATAAAAAAGTGAGAGGAGCCGGGCGTGGTGGTGCACGCCTGTAATCCCAGCACTCAGGAGGCTGAGACTGGTGGATGGTTGTGAGTTCGAGACCAGCCTGGGCTACAAAGTGAGCTCAAAGCCAGTCTGAACAGCATAGTGAGACCCTGTCTCAAAAAGACAAGGGCTGGGGATCTAGCTCAGTGGTCTAAGCGCCTGCCTGGCAAGTGTAAGGTCGTGAGTTCAATCCCTGGTGCCACAAAAAAAAAACAAACAAACAGAGGATAGAAATTCATGTTAAGTGCTGTGTATGCAGCAGGATGCTGATTTGGGGAGCGTTCATGTGCCCAGATTGGCCTGGCTGCTTCAAGAGTGGGCTCGGCAGCATGAGGGTATCCTCCCTCCACGGGTCCCTCACTTTCCACATAACACTGATCCAGCTCTCTCCTTCCTCCACAGCTCCTAGACTAGCAATGAAAGTATGAGAGGCCTTGAACTCCAGACCAGAGTCTTGTCTTATGGGACAAAATGTGGTTTATGGTGGCTGGAGTAGGAGGTGCACTTGGTACTAAGAGGCCAAATGAACTTTGAGATAAACATTCTATTTTTTATCATAAAAGAGAAATAAAAATTACTCACTGGCCCTATGATCACTGTGTTTTTTGTTGTTTTTTTTTTCCCCTGAGGCAGGGTCACACTATATAGTTGAGCCTGGCCTCAAACTCACATCGATCCACCTGCCTCAGCCTCCTGAGTACTGGAATTACAAGCATGTGCCACCACACCTGGCCCACTAGATAATTTTTTTTTTTTGGTACTGGGGATCAAACTCACAACCTCCCACTTGCCAGGCAGGCACTGTGCCGCTGAGCTATATCCCCAGCCACTAGATAATTCATAATGAAGTGCAGTTGCTAATTTCTCACATTTGAAATCTATCTCTGGCTAAGACAAAACAGCAATTCTTACAATGGGGAGTTACAGTTAGCAAATATGTATTTTGGTATAATTATTTAAATACTGTATACTTCAGTATTCGAATTTCTACAGGTGTTGCTTTTAAAAAGGGGTTGGGTTTAAATATACTGTCTCGAGCTGGGCGTGGTGGCTCACGCCTGTAATCCTAGCACTCGGGAGGCTGAGACAGGCGGATCTTGTGAGTTCGAGACCAGCCTGGGCTACAAAGTGAGCTCAAGGCCAGCCTGAACGGCATAGTGAGACCCTGTCTCAAAAACAGGGCTGGGGATCTAGCTCAGCGGTCTAAGCAGCTACCTGGCAAGCGCAAGGTCGTGAGTTCAATCCCTGGTGCTGCAAAACAAACAAACAAACAAACAAAAAAAAACCAAACAAACTGTCTCTATCAGAATTACAGGATTTGTTCTTGGAAAATATTTTTGAAGAAAGATGAAATTGAACCACCTTTAGGTCTTCCTTGCCTGGGTTATTAGTCATGGACATAACATTTAGTCTCCACCAACTGAATTCCAACAGAAGTCAAGTGACGCTTTTCTTTCTCATTGCACAGAAGCACGAAAATGCTGGAGGAACAGCATTCCTCAAAAGTGCACACTGTAAATACAACCAGTAAAATTCCTGGGAATATTGCTTTCTCCTTGCTGAAGTTCCAAGTGTTTTCAGCCCAACGTGAAGCTCAGTGGAAAGTGAAGTTCTAGCTGAACGTTACCAGACAGACCCTGCTCTCTTCCCCTCATGTCTCAGTGAAAGACATATTTCCTCCTTGGTTGCATCCTAGGTTAATCCAGTAGTACCCTTCCACAATGGCAGTGAACGATTCACTAGCCCACTTGATAAATTGTTACTCTTTAGTAAAAGGATTTCATGGCTTGGGTGTTGCTAAACTAAGTGCCTTGTGGGGAGAAGCTGTTTTCTTTGTAGTCTTATTCCAGGTGCACAGTTGATTTCCAGTAACCATTAGATAAAATGAGGATGAGACTGGGCATGGTGGCACATGCCTGTGATCCTAGCACTCTGGGAAGCTGAGGCAAGCGGATCATATATTCAAACCCAGCCTGGTTAACTAAAGTGACTTAGCAAGAGCCTGTCTTTAAAAAAAAAAAATGAGGGGCTGAGTGGGGATATAGCTCAGTGCAAGGCCCTAGGTTCAATCCACAGTTTTAAAAAAGTGCAAAGCTGGGTGTGGTGGCTCACACCTGTAATCCCAGCACTTGGAGTCCGAGACAGGAGGATTGTTGGAATTTCGAGACCAGCCTGAGATACAAGGTGAGACCCTGTCTCAAAAAAAAAAAAAAAAAAAGTGACAGCAGCTGGTCTCTCTTGTGCCTGGTGATGGTCAAGGCACCTGGCTTTGACTCATTGCCCCCCCTCTGTTTTTCTGCTGCCAAGCAGAATGCATGTTTTGCCCACATCCTTTCTCTGATCTTTTGGAAATTCAGTGCTGCCAAGAAGACCCGATGTCTGGGTACTGCTGGGACCGTGTCCACCCAGTGGGTGTCTGTATATAGGGCGATGTTGGCCTCATCCTGGCTTCCTCGTTCCTGCCTTCTCCTCAATCCCTGCTGCTCACTTCGGTCACAGCTCAGCCACTGCAGGCAGTGGGATTTGCTGGTCAGCTTTGTCTTGAAGTTCCTGCTACAAGTGCTTACTGCTGCTGGATGTTTGCACCCCCTTGGTACATAGCATTTGGTTTTATTTTGTAATTCCCTAGCTTTTGGATATATGTGCTACTTCTGGGTTTAAAGAAATCTAAACTCTTGATTTAAGTTTTGCTTTTTGGGGAAGAAAAGTCTTCAGCCCTGATGTTTCAGCAGCTAAAATTAGCTTTGCACAGATGGTCAGAAGTGAGCAGACAGAATCCCTGGCCTGGAAACCAAGGTGCCTGCTATATTCTCTAGTCCACAATCTCCTCTGCATCAAAAAGAAGTTACAAGCACTGTGTAGAAAATAAGAGTCCCATTGCATCAGAAGTCCTGTCAGCAGACAGGAAGATGACTTGTGAGGCATGAGCTCTTTGCTTCAGATCCCATGAATGGGTACTTCCCACATTCAGTCTTGAGTCCCCAGTGTACTTTCTGGTCTAGGTGGACTTTCATTGGTTCACAAGGAAGGAAAACTCACCCATGTTCCTAGCAAGATGAGAAACTGGGATTAGTAGGTATGGTGGTACACGTGTGTAATCCCAGTACTCTGGGAGGCTGAGGCAGGAGAATTGAAAGTTTGAGCCCAGACTGGGCAAATTAGTGAGATCCTGTCTCAAAAGGCGGTAGGGGGGATGGTGGTTCTGGGGATATAGCTCATGTGGAGATCCTGGGTTCAATCTTTAGTACCAAAATAAGCAACAAAACAAACCCCTCAAGACAAACCCACCACCAATCCTAGATTTAGCTTTCAAACCTTAGTCCTTTCCAGTGTACCTTACCCAGAGCAGAATGCTTCAGGAAGATGGAAATAAAAACACAAACTTGCTTCACATCAGCAACACACAGATGTGGCTGCTTTAGAATATTGGGACCTGGGGCCGGGGATCTAGCTCAGCAGCAAGTGCCTCCCTGGCCAGTGCAAGGTTGTGAGTTCAATCCTCGGTACTGGAAAAAAAAATACATATATATATTATATATACATGGAACTTCTTGTTCTAAAGATCTTTCAAAATAACATCTCCTTTGTCAATCCCCTAACCTTTGAAAGCATCGCCCCGGTCTCTCCTCTGCCTTTACCCCTCATGTATCCTAAATGCAGCAGTTCATCTCTCTCCTCCTCTTCTGGCTTCTCTTTCCTGCCATGTCTACCTACCATTTCTTCTCTGGGTTCATTGTAAGTCTAGAAATCTTCACCCTCTAGTTTTGTGTCTTTTACACATGTCAAACTTCAGCTTAGAGTAAAAATTACTTCCTTCTGCCCCCAGTACTGGGAATTGAACCCAGGGCCTCCATATGCTAAGCAAATGCCCTAGCACTGAGCAGTACCCTCAGCCCTTCTATTCCTGATCTGTACATATATGTAGGGGTCTGTTAGGTTAGGGTTGCATCTTAACCATCTTATCATTTAACCTTAATTACCACTCTAAAGTCCCTATCTCTGAATACAGTCATATTGCAGACTAGGGCTTCTAGGGATGAGCTCATGGGAAGAATTCATTCTACACTAGAACAGGAACCCAGGGCTGGAAGGTAGGAAAAATACCAGTTAGTTAGCAGAAAACGATTGAGCTAAGGTAATAAATTCAGGGAAAGTTATAAAACTTTCCCATGTGGAGAAGCAGACATAATAAGTAGGTGGCTACAGAACTAAAATATTTTTGCAAGCCTCGGTCTGAGAGCAGCCAAAAGTGCAGCTGTGTTCAGTTTGAGCCATGGCCTCAGCAGACTCCCCATGGCTGTGCCACCATGCGTGGCAGTGTCCTCGCTCTACAAAGCTGCATGTTAGGGGAAGCACACAGTAACTGGGGACAGGAAGAGGATCCTATGGGCTCTGCTGCTGACCGGATGCTTAGCCCTGTTGTTCCTCCTGGACAGTGGCGCTGGTCCGTGTAGGTGGGACATCTGTGTTGCACCTGTTCTGTCTGATGCCATCCTGGCATGGAGAAATCTGAAGGAACAGGATTGAAGGGTTAGTACAATCTGTCACCTAATTCTCTTTGCAGTTTCTTTTTTTTTTTTTTTTTTGCGGCACCGGGGATTGAACTCACGACCTTGCGCTTGCCGGGCATGCGCTTAGACCGCTGAGCTAGATCCCCAGCCCCACTTTGCAGTTTCTTTATGTGTGTCATCTTTCATTCTATTTTCACAGCTTCTTGGCTGGGTCAAGGCCTTTATTATGCATGAGGATCATCACTACAGCCTCTTTCTTACATGTCCTTTGCCCAGTACATCTTTATTTCAGTTCATTGCACCAACCATTCTGGGAGCACAACTCTTATTCTTCTGTTTAAAAGCCTCGACACTGGGCCGGGGATACAGCTCAGCAGCACAGCACCTGCCTGTCAGGAGTGAGGTCGATTCCTGGTACCAAAAAAAAAAAAGAAGCGCTTTGCCACCAAACTAAGGCCAGATCCCTCAGGCTGGTAATTAAGCCCTTTACAGTCTATTCGTCACCCACAACTTCCCTTCTGTTGGTTGTCCTTGGATTTTTCACTTTTCCTTGACTGGGCCCAATGGTCTCTTCCTACTTCTTTTCTGTTGAAATCCTATCTATCTGTTGTTCAGGTCTGAGTCAAGTCTGGTTTAGTTTAGGAAACTTTCCTTAATTTTCCCCTACTGAAGTTTATAGCATTTATACTCTGGCCGTAGTGGTAGTGATATTTGTTCCAAACTTTCTTTTTTTTTTTTTTGCGGCACCGGGGATCGAACTCACAACCTCACATTTGCCAGGCAGTCGCTTAGGCCGCTGAGCTAGATCCCCAGCCCTTGTCTTTTTGAGACAGAGTCTCACTATGCCGTTCAGGCTGGCCTTGAGCTCACTTTATAGCCCAGGCTGGTCTTGAACTCACAATGATCCTCCTGTCTCAGCCTCCCGAGTGCTGGGATTACAGGCGTGAGCCACCATGCCCGGCTGCAAACTTTTTCTTAACCCGATTCAACTATAAAGTTCCTTGAGAATGGGGTTGGTATTTTACTTCATCCTATCAAACACCTACCCTTGTTTTGCATATCAATATAGGGCAAACTTCTGTGGCAATGAACAAATGAAATCAGGTCACTGATAAGTCTTGCTGTTGATGGAGAATTGTTGAAACCATGTTTATGATCCTAAACAGGCTTCACTGCTCTAGTGTGGTGATTGAAGGTAATCATTAGAGAAGGAAGAGTTGGCAGGAAGCAAGCTGAGGTACAGCTGGCAATCACTGTTGTTACTTGGGGGTTCTCAGGGTGAGTGGTAGAATCACAGGGTGACTGTGGGACCTTGGACTTGAATGGAGCTGAGGATTTCACCCAAGGGTGATGGAGGGAGAGGAATGGTATCAGTGTTTGACAGGTTTGGGAGACCACTCTCAAAACTCGTAAGTTAAAGGTTTTCATCTGCTTGATTGTACATTTGCCTGGCTCTGAACTAGAGCTTGGGGAGAAGGCCAAGGCACAGGCCTTAGACTGCTCCATACTCCTGTGTTGACTCAGGCATTCACTCTGGGCAGGGCTGGCGCTCGAGGTCTGCAGGTGCCAAGGGCCTCCTCTAGCCAGTTCTCCATTTTGGCTTCTCCAGTGAGTAGAGGTGAGCTCAGGGTGGCTGTTAATAGTTCATCCAACCTTGACATTCTTGTCTGACCTATGTGGGAGTTATCCCAAGACTGAGGGAAGGGAAGTGGAGTTGGGGTAGAATAGCATGATTTGAAGCAGCAGTTTCTTTGCTCAAGTTTAGGTTTTAAGCCTGGAGATTCTGTGTCATTAGGTCTGAGGTGGGCCTAAGTATTTTTTATAAGTTTCTAGAAGTGATTGAGGGAAAACTAGGATTGAGAACCAAACTTAGAAGGTGACTGTGAGAATTAAGAGCTAATGTACCACACTTGACAGTGGGAGTTTTCAAATATGATTCATTATTGCTAGCACCACCTAATGGTTTTTACCTATGGTGGCCAACCCATGGCACGCGAGCTGCGGCAGGCTGTTTGTATCACTGAAAGCTCTTGAAGGTTTGCCGTCACTGCTCTATACTGTTCCAACTAACACTGTGTGTGTTTAGTTGGATAAACTGGCGGTGCTGTTGGGCATGGATGGACAGCTCCCAGGATTGAAGAGAGGAAAGCCTGTCCTATAATCCTTGCTGACTTCACTTCTCTAGGAGTTGCCATTTCTTTTCCTTCCTTGGAAGAATTTGCTTTTCCCTGGCCCATGTTTTCTCTGGTTCTAGAAGCTCCAACATTTCTTTTCAAAATAATACCTGAGCGCTGGAGTTATAGCTTAGTGGTAGAGCATGCATGAAGTGCATGTGTGAAGCCTTGGGTTTGCCTCCTGAACTGTCAAAATCAAAGCAAATCACCCACAACAAACAAACAACAACAAAATAATACTTGGAACCTCACAGGAACTAGATGAATGACCTAAACCTAACCCTTTCCTTTTAAGCAGGGAATGTTTCAGGGAAAGCCATGTTTCATGTTGGTGTTTGGGAAATGCTTTGCATAATTGTCAGGTTACCAAGGACCTTGAGGCTCAAATATTTTTTAGAAGATCATGGATCCCACCTCCGCCACCACTGGCCCCTACTCTGTCTGCGTACAGTTTTAATTTTAGTTATTGATTGATCGAATGATTGAGAAAAGGTCTTGCTATAATAGTTCAGGCTGGCCTTGAATTTACTACATAGCCCAGGCTGGCCTCAAACTTGTGATCTCCTTCCTCAGCCTTCTGAGTGTCAGGATTACAGCCATGTGCCATCAAGCCCACTTTGTCTGGGTAGGCTGAGTGTCCACGCCCATGGTTTTTTTAACAAGACATATTGACATATAACATTGTCCTGCTGTAATGCCCTTGCGGCCACACAAGCTGACAGGGACGTATACTTCACTACAAGCCCTGCTGCACACATTGGGGCCAAGTGAAATGGAGTCTTGCTCTTTCTCCTAGCGCTGCTGAGGAAACGCCTGCAGGTTGTAGCCCACACATACAAGGGGGAAAATGAGACTTCCTCCTGGCCTTGGCCAGCTGAGCTGACCCCTTCCGGCCTTTTGGGTCTCAGTTAAGCAGCCATGATTTCCTTGGCACCGCTCCCAGTCCAGACATCCAGATCTCTGTGCAGGGGTGGTGTTGAGGGTGGGTGTGGACTAAGGATCACATAGCACTCTGTGTGGGTGGAGGGCTGGGAGCTGAGAAACCTTGGTCTACAAGAAATCCCCTGGGTCTCCTCAGCTATTTTTTTTTTTCCTGTTGCAAATAAACTAGTAGCTTTAACTCTTTCTGTGCTGACCACCTCATGAGGTGCCCCCATGCACTCTGTGGGTATCATCTCACATTCCCAACTTCTAAACTGGATCTAATTTTCTTCACTGTGGTATATTCTTTTTCCTGGTAGCAATAATCTAATCCTTTTGGAATAAAGTGGAGTCTAAGTGTAGGGTTAATATGATTAATAATTAAGATTGATGGGGGAAAACATCTCTTCGGCTCTCACCTCTGAGCCTTTGCTATCTGCCAGCTGGTGCTTTGCTCTCTTTCCCACAGATAAGCAATTCTGTTACCAAGTATTGACTCCCGCTCCCCAGAGCACATAAGAGGTTATAGTTTTCTTTCTTTCATTTCCAGTACCATGTTTTGGGCTTTTGAATTGGAAAATAAAACCTGCAGAAGATTTAATGGAGTCCAGCTTTGGGTGATTGCTGACTTGATGTTATAGAAACCCAGGTCTTCACTAGTTAGGTAGCTATCTTCCATAGAGACCTGATTTCCTCAGGCAGCAGTAGATAGGGTGGGGGATGAAGAAAGAAAACGGATCCTAAATAGAAAGCTTCCTAGTTAGGACCTGCATTTGAGGCCCAGGCACCCCTGTCACAGTGCAATCATACAGACTTGCTAAAGTGATGAATCATGGCCCTTACTTAGGGGCCAGTGTAACACCGAGATGTGGACTGTATAGGACTAGGACTGGACGTAGAACAGAGCCTAGTCCTTGTGGCTCTAGAAGAATCATCTCTCTCTAACATGGTAAAGAAAATAAATATTTTTGGGCTCCAAGACCCCCATATAAGAACAGGCATTTGGGGTCCTGGTTAGCTTTCTCTATCAGTCCAGCTGAGTATTAACAATTTAATCAGTTTGGTCTGAGCATCTACCAATCTATGGTCACTGGCATTAATCCTCTAGTGCAGCGATGGCGAACCTTTCAGAGATGAGTGCCCAAACTGCAATCCAAAACCCACTTATTTATTGCAAAGTGCTGTCACTAAACCTCACATCAATTAAACCTGAATACTGAGGTTTGATTATAGAAAAAAACTCATACATTAACATCTTTTGTCTTAAAAGAAAAACAAAACTTGTGTCATAGGTTCGCCACCACGGCTCTAGTGGCTGAGCTGCGGGGGAGGGCAGACAGAAGGAGGCATAGTCAGGGCTGGAAACAGCAGCTGCTTCCCCATGGGTAGGGTGGCATATCTGTTAGGAAATGGTTCTAATTCTAGTGTCAACCACAGAGGTGAAAAGAAACACTGACGTTAGTTGAACATGGTGGCACACACCTGTAATCCCAGCTGCTGTGGGGACTGAGGCCTGAGGCTAAAGGATTGTGAGTTTGAGGCCAGCTGGGGCAATTTAGTGAGACCTTGTCTCAATATTTAAAAAACAAAAATGGAGGTGGCCTGGGAGTGTAGCTCAGGGATAGCACACTTTCCCAGTAGGCAGGAGACTCTTGATTCAATCCCTAGTTCTACAACAGACAAAAAACTAAAACAAAAATAAATTTTATATATATATTTTTGTGTGGGGGGGCACCAGGGATTGAACTCATGACCTCATGCTTGCCAGGCAGGTGCTTAGGCCACTGAGCTAAATCCCTGGCCCTTGTCTTTTTGAGACAGGGTCTCACTATGCCGTTCAGGCTGGCCTTGAGCTCACTTTGTAGCCCAGGCTGGTCTCATACTCGAAACAATCCTTCTGTCTCAGCCTCCCGAGTGCTGGGATTACAGGTGTAAGCCACCACGACTGGCTAAAAAATAAATAGATTTAAAAAAACCTCTGACTATAAGTGCCTGAGGCAGGTCAGAGTGATTTCAGTCACGTTATTTGAAAACTTTGACCAACATACAAAATAAAATACAGCTTGACATTTTTGCCAAGAAATAAGCGACTTGAGCCTCCTTGTGTGTTCAGTTTTTGGGTCTCCAGTAAGACGCAGGAAAACTTTCTCCTTCTCCATCCCTAAACATAGGATTTAGTTCCACTAGTGAGGAAGTTTCACTTTTTGTCCTTGGCTTATAAAGAGACCAAGTGGCTGTGGTTGACATTGCAAGGTATAAGCGAAGTTTTAGAGGTAAGTGCTTTAAAAATGAGCATTCTCTGTCAGGCACAGACAGCTGCATCTCTTTATGAAAACTGAATTCGGCAGGTTTTTATTCTAAGGAGATGTTTCTAATATTTGAATATTCAGATGAAGTTCCCCAGCAATTACCTATTTAAGAGGGCTTTGGTTTTTTTCCTTTGAGTTTTTTCAGCCCTGTGAAGTTGAGAGCTGAATTAGAGGGCAGCTTGGGGACTGGGGATTTAGCTCAGCAGCATAAGCAAGTGCAAGGTCATGAGTTCAATCCCTGGTACCAAAACAAACAAACAAACAAAAAAAAAAAACAAAAAACAAAAGGGAGTTTGGACACAGCTGTGGATTTAAACTGCTAGCAGCACTGATTTGTGCAGGCTGGAGAACAGCAGAGAGAGAAGTAAATGGTTAGGGGATCAGAAGTTGCCTGCTGGGGAGGAAACTGACCAAGACGACCTATACTTTTGACCCTTTCCTCCCAAGCACCTTTTTCTGTGGCTGGTTGTGTCTTTGGATGCAGCAGATGCTAAGCAAATTCCATGTTTAAGTTACCACTTCGCTTTGCTTTTCTCTCCTTGATACTTGCTGGGGAGTCTCTCTTTCTTGTTTTTCTGACTGCTTAGTCATTTGTGCCACTCGTGGGGGTGGTTGCCAGACTTAGCAGAGGCCACGTGATATGGCCGAATCATTGGGCAGTGGGAGGCTTCCTGCCCAGTTTGTACCGCCCTGTTTGTACGGGCACAAAGGCTGGAGGTGGCGATCTCAAACCCCCATGGTATGGCTTCTAGGGAGTCTGGAGCACATCGATCCCTACCTACTCTTCGCCCTGCTCCCTCTTCACCCTATATGGTCATCTGTTCTTGTCCTTCTGGGGGAGAGGGACTGATGGTTTATTCTGACTCACAGGTAGGTAGTTATGGTGCGGGACACAAGTTTAAAGAAGCTGATTCTAGCTTTCTGCTCATCTTCTGTTAAAATTTTTGGATCATGTATTTGGACTTAATTTCTTTCAGTCAGGCAGCAAAAAGGAGTTTGATTTGGGCTACTGAAATTATAGCATCCATGTGCAGTATCGAGTTGAATACAAGCTGCCTTACTGTCAAGTCTCTTGCTGTTATAGTTCCCATTCTTGTTCCATGAAATGAAAAGCGTTAAGATGGGAGGCATTGGGGCCACTGGCAGATTTCCCCTAACAAAAACCGGAGCACAAGGCACCAGGTGTTTTTTCACACTTGTCCTTTGATCCTCCTATGGCTCTGGAGCCTGATGCTGCAGAGGGGCAACAGGAGGACAGAAGGGAGGGAAATGAGCTGCTTTAGGAGGGAGAACTCTTCCCTGCCGCAGACACACTTTTCCTAGCAGGCATCCTTGCTCTGCTCCAGTGGGACACTTCAGGGTCTCATACGACCACTTTTCTATTGCATCACCCACATATCAGGCCAGCTCAGAGGCATGGATTCTTTGGTTTTTCATTGTTTGAGGTCTTCCTTGTCCTATCTGACCTTACCTGACTCCTGTTAAGCCTTCACTTCTCCTCCAGGAAGCCATTCTTCTTCTTGCTACATTTCCTATTTCCAAAGACTCCTCACCCTCTTTTTGAGACAGGGTCTCACTAGGCAGTTCAGGCTATCCTTGAACTTGCTATATACCCCAGACTGGCCTCAAACTAACAGTGATTCTCTTGCCTCAGCCTCCTAAATGCTAGGATTATTGGCATGTACTACCATGCCCAGTTAATGGCCCATTGCTATATTCTTGTTGTCATTCTGTTCTTCTGAATGTAACATTCACCACATGTGGTAAAAACATAACAGTGTTGTCCCTGATAGGAGACAAATATGCATCTGTCTTTCCACAGATTTGCCTTCAATGCTCAGAACTTCATAGAGTCTTCAAATACTCAAATGAAAGAAGGCCCATCCTAAAATTTTTGAATCAAGTGTTTAGATTTAATTTCTTTTCAGTCAGGGGGCAAAGAGGAGTTGGTTTGAGCTACTGAAATTAAAGCATCGACAGTACTTAGTTGAATATTTGGGTTTGAAACTCAAGTAAAAACATCAATCTTGATACTTGTGGCAACAGATTTAGATATTAGCAAGTCCTGTATAATATCTCCCTAAACCCCCAGTGTTCCTAGATTGGAACTTGGGAGAACAAAATCAGAGAAGATAAAGGACAGGGTTCTCACATGATTAGATTTTCCTCCCCATTTGTTTTCTCATTCATTCATTTTCCACTACAGAGATGGCTGCCGTCTTCAATGCCCGAGAATGTAAACTGTCCAAACTGGAAGGGCAAAACTATGGCTTCTTCCTCCGAATTGAGAAGGACACCGATGGGCACCTGGTCCGGGTGATTGAGAAGGGTAGCCCAGCAGAGAAGGCTGGGCTCCTGGATGGAGACAGAGTTCTCAGGATCAATGGTGTCTTTGTCGATAAGGAAGAGCACGTGCAGGTGAATAAGATGTTTAGGGTTCTTCTGGGGTCTCTTCAGCCTTAACATTTTCTCTGCCCATTATGATTTTTGGGCTCAGTAGAACTTGGTTCTTTCCTGGCTGCCAGTGGCAAGGATTTACCATTATTTATGTTGGTCAATCGAGTCCTCTATGATTAACCAAAAGCTATAAAAAATATTAATATATGCCAGCAACTGTGCAAAGGAAATTTAATATTCCTAATCTTGTTAAATCCTTATCACAACCTCATCAGGCATACATTAGCATCTTGCAGACAAGGAAGCTAAACACAGATAAATTAGCTTGCTAATATGTTCATGCAGTGAATCTATGGGGGCTTTCAGTACTCCCTTGTCACTACTCTGTCTCCCCCATAAAACTGGGGGACCTGTTGTACTGTGGAGTATCATTCACTTCTAGAAAAGTCCAGTCATTGTAAATGTTCCCTGGATTCCAGCAGTGCCAGGGGCCCATCCTAATTTGCACGTGAAGATTAGGAGTATTGTGGGGAAGGTGGCTGGGATCCTATGTGGGTGTCAGGTCAGCTATCAGAACCACTCAGTGAACCAGATGACAAGCATTTCCCTCTTGCAACTGATAGGGGGTTATTAATATTAAAGTTACCTCTCTCCCCCTACCTAGGTGGTGGATCTGGTCAGAAAGAGTGGGAATTCAGTGACTTTACTTGTTTTGGATGGGGATTCCTATGAGAAAGCTGTGAAAAAAGGGGTTGACTTGAAAGAGTTGGGTCAAAGCCACGAGCTGGATTTGAATGACTTGAAAGCGGCCCCTGTGATGAATGGAGGAGTGACTTGGACCCAGCCAAGGCTCTGCTACCTGGTGAAGGAGGGGAACAGCTACGGCTTCTCTCTGAAAACTGTCAAAGGTGAGCTGGAGGTTAAGGTTCTGACAATGGCCTTCTAGAAGGAAGCCGTTGTTACTAGTTAATGACTTTTCTTTAACTTTTCAGTTGCTTCAGATATCCCACAGCAACTTCTCTCCCCCTCCCTCCCTCTCTTCCACATTCTCTTGCCTGGCACAGTTGTGCAACTTGGGATCAGACACTGGACAGCAGCAAGTCTGGGGTGGTCCCTGGGCACTCTTGTGCCCCAGTATTAGGTTGACACTTTAAGGCTAGAGGGTTAGAGGGCTGATGCTGCTGAATCATTCTTTTCTAGCTTCCTTAGGATGAAGGCAGAGGGGAAACAAGAAAAAGATTTTTCATAATAGCTAGTCTTGAGTAAGACCAGTATTTCTTTTCATTGCCAGAGTGCCCAGATAGTCATTCATTTATTCAGCAAATTCCTGAGCACTTACTGATGTGTCAGATGCCATTAACAGTTGCCGAGGATACTGCAAAAATTTCCACCTTCCTGTGACACTTAAATGGTACCCTCCACTGTAGCCCAGCCTCAGCTGTCCTGAACTAGGCCTCTGACCTCTAGCTAAGAGATTCATGCTGGAGAAACCCTGATATCAGGAAGTACTAGAGATCCTGTTCCATAATTTTAGAAGTGCAGACTGACCTGTGCTCAGCTGACCAGGGTTCTACAATGGCTTCCCTGAGACAGTGGTTGGAATCAGAGGACATAGTTAGCTGGTTGGTGCCATCTCTGATGTCCTCTGCCCAGTGTTTTTCTGGTACTGGTGGCTCGTCATAATTCAGAAAATGATAAAGGAGTAGACCAAACATAAACTTCAAATTGTTACCAATACTAAGTTAACCTGTAGCAAGAGATATAAACTAATTATAAGAGTTCTCAAATTTTCCAGTTATTAAACATAGCGGTGTGGGTATCCACGGAAACTTGGCATTTTTTAGAAGTTCATTATCTATAAAATGGTAAAAATTATAACTCAGGTTTTACTCATTTGGCTCACGCTAATGCTCATGGTTTGTGTTAGCTTTATGAAGAAAACGTTTTCTTTGTGACAAATATATAACAAGGTAACAAGAGAAACGTGAAGTGCTTAAAGAAAAAGGAATTAAGTTATTCCTTACAAGTAATTTATTCTGTCATTTTGTCTAGCTTGAAATATTAGTATCTTGAAAGATTTGACAGTGTTTGAGTGCCACCCAGATCACATTATCAAAATGTGTGCTTTTCCCTTCCTTGTGTGCTTCTGACCTCAGAAGCCTAATCAGTGAGGCGATGGTGATCGCAGCAAAGAAGCGGGAACAGAATAGATGCCGACTGTACAGATGCAAAGAAAGCAAGTGTGACACAGGGTGAGCGTGGCTTGATACTTTCTGCTTCAGGAGGCCAGTGTCACCTGAGATTCTTTCCTTGATTTATTTGGGCTCAAATTCTATTTAAATCAAATATCTGGTAAGTAATAACTTTGTGCTAGGAGCTGTAATATTGAGCCTCAATCAGAAACTGAGGACTGAGTCAGCTCTACAATTGGAAGTCCTGATTTCACATTATTAGAAAAAATTTCTTTGGACACTGGACTTCCAGTTCTGTGCACTGGAGCTCACTCCCGTCTCCATTGTCTTCTAGGTAAAAAGGGAGTGCACATGACTGATATAACACCTCAGGGTGTGGCTATGAGAGCTGGTGTCCTGGCTGAAGATCACTTGCTTGAAGTGAATGGAGAGAATGTAGAGAATGCCAGTCATGAGGAAGTGGTTGAAAAGGTAATCCCCGCCCCCAAGACTGCTTTTCCTATCCTTTTACTCATCTCGGAAGTGACGGGAAGTTGGTTGGTAGGATCTGGGATGAGTTTCTGATGGGAGGATTGTTTGTCCCTTTGTATTAAGGGTGAACAGATTCACTAGTGGCATAAACAGTGTTTGTGCAGAGATTTATTTATTTTTTTGTGTGTGCAGAGTTTTAGAGTAAAGCCTTTGCTAGTTCCAGGTCAAGAAGTCTAACGAACCATTTCCCTTTTCTTTTGGATCTTATTTGTCCAATAAGCATGCTGCCCCCATCTGCAGTTTCACTTTCTGCAGTTTCAGTTGCCTGTGGTTAGTCACATCTGAAAATATTAAATGGGAAGTTCCAGAAATGTAAAATTCACAATGTACAAGTTTTAAATAACTTATTATAGCTGTTTTATTATTGTTGTTCATTACTTACCATGCTTTCCGGTGGGTTTTTTTTGGGGGGTTTTTTTTTTGGTGGTGGTACTTGGGATTAAACCCAGGGCCTTTGAACTGAGCTACATCCCCAGCTCTTTGTTTTAAGACAGGGTCTTACTAAATTGTTAAATTGCCCAGGCTGGGGTTGAATTTGGGATTCTCCTGTTTTAACCTCCCAGCCTCCTAGAGTGCTGGGATTACAAGTGGTTTCCACCATGCCCAGTGAGTCCTAATTTATAAATTAAACTTTATCATAGGTATGTATATGCAGGAAATAACTAGTGGGTAGTAAGCAAGGATAATGTGTACAGCATGGATGCACTGGAAAAAGAGATGATTTACACAAGTGTTCACCATGCTACTCAGAGAAGAGAATGCAACCTAATGCATATTAATTATGCTTGAAGTTCTCCACTTAATATTTTGGACAGTGGCTGACCTCAGGTAACCTAAACTGCAGAGAGTAAAAGTGCAGATGGCAAGGGTCTTCTGTATAGAGACATACATGCGAATATTGGAAAGCCCGTGGCACACTGAGATACTGGGAAGTTTTCCTTTGAGGTCATAAAGAACCTTAAATTCACCAACCTTCTCTTCCCTTGGTAGGACGATCTTTCACAGTGGATCATTCTTTTCTTTTCCAAATTCCTTCTGGCCTATGGCTACACACCTTTCTGGGTTTTCTGAATTTCAGTTCTGTCTTGGGTTCATTAATATCTCTGTGGATGAGGCCGTACTGAAACAAAGGGATAAAGAGCAACTATAGAAGTGGAGATAGATAAATAACAATTGGGTGGCAGAAAATAGTATTACAGCTTAGAAGCAGGCCACACACCCCATGCCTTCTGTTGAATACAGAGCCATCGGTTTACACAGAAACCATGGGATTCCCCAGCATTGTTCTTGGAAGTTCACCTGTGTGTGTTATTGCAGGTGAAGAAGTCTGGAAACTGTGTCATGTTCCTTCTTGTGGACAAAGAAACTGACAAATACCATAGTGAACAAAAGATACAATTCAAGAGGGAAACAGCTAGTTTCAAACTGCTGCCACACCAGCCTCGCGTCGTGGAGATGAAGAAGGGAAGCAATGGCTATGGTTTCTATCTGAGGGCGGGGCCAGACCAGAAAGGTGAGGCACTAAAAGGACAGAAAACCAAGCAGGGTAACCACCCAAATCTTCATCCCTGTACGACTCCCCATCCTCATAGGCCAACTCCCCACGCAAAATGTCAAAATAGTAAGGATTAGGAAGAACACGCTGTTGTGGGGCCTCGTCTATTTTTGGGATCCTGAAGTTTCCATAGCAGAGTGATGAAGTAGAGGCAGTGATAGGTTGTTTAATTGACTTTCTGGAAAAAAAAAAAGGAATGGGTAACATGTTGATTTTTGTGGTGTAAATGTCTGTACCGTATGTGCTTTCAAGCTACCAACGTGACATCTCTGAATACAAATTTGGACAGTGTGTCATGGGGTTGGCTCTCGTGAACCTCTGGGAGCCATGTCTAGGTCGGAGGTAGAGGTGTGGGTTAGGACCTGGGATTGGAACAGAAACTGGTCTTTCTGCTTCTTTGTGGATCCAAGTCCTAGCATTTATATAGTAGCTGACCAACTTTGAACAAGTTTAAAAAAATTTTTTTTAAATTTTTCCCAATGCTGGGGATTGAACCTAGGGCCTTGCACATGCTAGGCAAGTGCTCTGCCACTAAGCTATATCCTCAGCCCTTTTCTACTTCTTTGTAACCAAACAGAGGAAGTAAAGTGGGTTCAAGTAAAGTGGGTACATAAATGTGGGTTCAAGTCATGAAAACTGATACTTGCTCAGAAGTTGCTATTTTCTTTTCATTATGTTTATATTATCAACTATTATTTTGGTTTATGTTATTTAAAAACATCCTCAGGGCCTTTGAAGAGATCAAGTGAATCAAGTAGGATTCTTCAGTCAAGGAACATATTTAGTACAGGAGATGAGACACATATCTGTGACTGAAGGTAGATTAACACCTTAATGTAGGGACAGATACATTACTGTGGGAACTCAAGGTCCAAGCAAGATTTTCTCACTAAAAGGTACCAGGAGGAGTATTATACTTCTACCAGGTGTAGTAGAGGTGGGATATGAGCTCAAGGTTTCTTTTTTTTTAGCTCAAGCTTTATAATATGGAGATTTTGTAAAGGTAGAGAGTATGGGTTGTGGTAGGCAGCTGATCCCAGGAAGGTAACAGTCATGTAAATAGGGGCACAATTTGGTTGGCATCCAATATGTTGTGCAAGAAATCAAGTTAGAAAGGCAGGTTGGAGAGAAATGAGGGAATCTGAAGGCCAAGGCGAAGAGTTTGGCCTCAGCTCATAATTGATCTCTATCAAGTTTCGAGCAGTGTGAGGGAAAAGGAAAAAGTTTAAGCCTACCATATCTTAGGGGCTTTATACATTTGCTGCCAACAGTTCTACAAGAGGACTTGCTGAAACTGAGCACTTGGACACAATAATTATGTAAGGTTAAATAGCTGTGGTACAGCTGGGCTGTAACCCGAAACCATTTATTTCCAAAGCCCATGCTCATTGTGTTGTGTGGGGAGAGACTTGATCGGACATGAGCATTGAGATGGATCTGAAGGGCATGTTTTGGAGAAGGCAAGGATTGAGGGAGAGAGCCCCTTGTAAACTACAGTTCTGGGCAAGAACTGACACAAATTGCATTCAGGGAGAGGAAATTGTACTAGAGAAGAATCATGTATAAAGTATGAAGGTAGCTTGGGAGGACTTGGTGGTTGATTAGATATGGGAGTGAATACTGAGGAACCAGCTGCTGCTATATTCTGGTCACAGGGCGGTGAGGTGGGCTCAAAACCCCAATTTAGGAGGGCAAGAAATCCAATCCAAAAATAAAACAATAGACCCAAAAAGAAAAAGGAAGCACTTTTATTAGCTGAGCTCAACGGCGACACTATCCATCCTCTCGCAGGAGTAAGGAAGTGTGCCCCGAGCTTAGGGTGAGGGGAGGGTTTAAAGTCTCTAACCGCAAGGGGAGGTGCAAGGGAAGGGAGGGGGGAGAGACAACCTCAGCAAGAGTACTTAGGAGTAGGGCTGTAATAGAGACAACATAACCTCCAAAATAGACTATGATCATTATTAATACCTTTGCAGATACACAGGCTAAATTACCTACACAATAACCATATCTCCCTCATCTTCTCCTCCTTATTCACTTACACAACCATCATACAGCTCCAGTCACTACTTATCTTTCTCTATTTACCTGCTTCTTTTCTAACCCATCAACTTCCATATACACATTTCATCCTAAGACCTGCATACTTTCGCCTCACCCATTCATAGCCCAGTGTTTTGTTATTTCTTTTATTTACTTATCATTTCATTTTTTAAATCTGTTTTGGTAGTTGTGCTATCTCCAGCAGTTTGAGAATGAGAGGTGGTCTCCTTTTTTTTTTTTTTCCATAAAAGATCACATTTGCTGTTGCAGAACCAGAACAATCAAGGTGGGCTATCTACAGGAAGTAGAACAATCAATAGGGAACATCTATGGTAACAGGTTATATATTGACACATAGTTTCTAAGACAGTTTAACCACAATGGGGAAGCCGATACAGTTAGTGGAGTTATACGGTAAGTTTCACCGTTTTTATTGTGGCCTAGTATTTTTAGGAAATTTATAGCCTATAACAGGCAGATGGTGTGCCAGGGATGACCAAAGGGGCTTTTGATGAGAAATGGCCAGAGATGAATTCTGGTTTGAAAGCAATACACTGAGGGAATTTATGAGATATTTTGTTGGAGGTACTCAGCAGCTACCTGGAAAAATGAAAGTAGAGTTCAAAATAGTGTGAGAACTGGGCCTGGTGGTGCATGCCTATAATCACACTAGTTGGGATTCGAGAGGCTAAAACAGGAGGATCACTGTGAGATCTTATCTTAAAAAAAAAATTAGTAAGTTAGTTAGAAAATGTCCTGGGCAACTACCGTGGCTATTGTAATATGGCATTGTAACATGGGTACTGAAATGAAAAAAAAAACAACAAAAAATTAGTGTGAGGGACAAAGAAAGGTGTGAGGGAACGGGAGGCATCTAAGAAAGCTAGACACCTCCCTGAAGCAGGTACGTCCAATACCTTCTCAGCTGGATACGCCCAGTTGCTACCAAGATATATGGGTTCCTAAAGGTCTGGAATCTTTTGTTTTTAATTTTCCGCTTTTAATGGGTTAACTTCTACGTAAGATTTATGGATATAAGTATTTCTCACTAACTTCTGGGAATTTGTTGACCCTTAATGCTTAGCCTGCTTATTCTGTCAAGATTGAATGTCAGGTATTTTTTGTAACAACATGACTCTTACTCCTTTAAGATCCTTTCATTGTTAGTGGTTGGGTTTGTTCCTGGCGAGGAGCCTAGATATGGTATTTACACACTTTTTGGGATGTAGAGGGAAAGGAGTCATGCTCAGTATAACTTTTATATCTGTTTCGTCAGGGCCTTGGGCTCCAGCAGAAATCCTACAGTTTGTTTAGTATCTTTTCTGATAATTTAATTTTTTGGGGGGGTAGGTCAAATCATCAAGGACATAGATTCTGGAAGTCCAGCAGAGGCAGCTGGCTTGAAGAAAAATGATCTGGTAGTTGCTGTCAATGGCAAGTCTGTGGAAACCCTCGATCATGACAGTGTGGTGGAAATGATTAGAAAGGGTGGAGATGAGACCTCACTGTTGGTGGTAGACAAAGAAACGGATAATCTGTATAGATTGGTGAGTAACACAAGGCTATACATGCATGTGTTAAGCTTGGGTCTGTTCACTCATGTCCTCAAACTTTGGAAAGCGTTATTACTACTTTGTTCTTCAAACTGAAAGGGGCATTATTTTTAAAGGTATTCAACAAAATTCATCTTTTTTTTTTTTTTGTGGTACTGGGGATTGAACCCAGGGTCTTGCACATGCCAGGAAAGTAAGTGCTGTATGGAGTGCTACATACACAGCCGAGGGAAGCAACAATTATTAGCAGTGAATTGAGGCTCAAAATGGTACTGATAAGAGAATGGGGTATCTAATTACTAAATGTGTTTTAAGTCCTTGGATTCAAGATTTTGAAAGAATTTGCAAGTAAACTGCAGAATTATTCTTGGGGACCTGAAATAATCTCTGGAGAATAGGAATCTAGAAATAGACAGATGTAGCCCTAATATCCCCAAATAGGAAGCAACTGGATTTTAAACTATAAACCAGTAAGTTCCACCAATTTCATGTAAAAGTCTAGAAAAGATTATTTTATTATTTGTAAACCCTTAGCAAATGAAGTGAGCCAAAAGATTCACTCAGACCAAGATGTGGCAAACTAACCTCACTTCCTCTTAATAACTAACTCTCTTAACAGCTACTGTTTGCATGTTTCAAAGTTTTATAACACCCTTAATCACAAAAACAGGTGTAGCCCAGTGTGGTGGCACAAACTTGTAAGGCCAGCATTCTGGGAGGATGAGGCAGGAAGATTCCAAGTTCCAGCCCAGCCTGGGCAACTTAGCAACTTGAGACCTTGTCAAACCCCTCCCCCCAGTCCCTTCACCAAGCTGATAGAGATGTATCTATGTAACTTGGCGTGAAGACCCTGGGTTCAACCCCCAGTCTCCATGCCCTCCAAAAAAAAAAAAAAAAAAAGCAAAACACAAATAACTGAGGTTCAGTGTAGTTTAAAAGGCATCCTGAGCCGGGCGTGGTGGCTCATGCCTGTAATCCCAGCACTCAGGAGGCTGAGACAGGCGGATCGTTGTGAGTTCGAGACCAGCCTGGGCTACAAAATGAGCTCAAGGCCAGCCTGAACGGCATAGTGAGACCCTGTCTTAAAAACAGGGCTGGGGATCTAGCTTAGCAGTCTAAGCGCCTGCCTGGCAAGCGCAAGGTCGAGTTCAATCCCCGGTGTCGCAAAAAAAAAAAAAAAAAAGAGGCATCCTGGGGGCTTACATATCTGTCTTGCTGTGTGTTAGTCCTAAAGATGAGTAAGATAAATGGATTTTGTTCTATGTGATATTCAATCAGAAGCATCTAAGGACACACAAATGATACAGAGGGAGGACTATGGGTGGTCCTATTAGCCCCTTTGTATACACTAGGAAACAGAAGTTTAAATTAAGTGATTTGCTGAAGTCACCCAGCTTAGTAGAGACTGAAACCAGAATTTGAACCCAAGTTTCTGGACTCTTAAGGTATTATACCACACTTATCCTCAGCATTTTTTTTTTTTTTTGCCGCACCGGGGATTGAACTCATGTCCTTGCGCTTGCCAGGCAGGCGCTTAGGCCACTGAGTTAAATCCCTGGCCCTTGTGTTTTTGAGACAGGGTCTCACTATGCAGTTCAGGCTGGCCTTGAGTTCACTTTGTAGCCCAGGCTGGTCTCGAACTCACAACGATCCTCTTGTCTCAGCCTCCTGAGTGCTGGGATTACAGGTATGAACCACCATGCCCGGCACCTCAGCATATTTTGATTAGATATTTCAAGATACTTTTGTAAACCCGATGAAAAAATGAAACAGATGGTTAAAAACTTTTTTTTTTTTTAGCTTAACAACCATCCCTAGAGAACACTTGATACTGGAGAAATGCCAACTGAACAGAAGTCACCAATGGTGTGCTATTTGTTCCTAGTCTAGTTTATTAAATCTGAATGGGAACATAGAAAACAGTTAATATATGCTCACAAGACTTAAAGCAGTGATGATTGGCAGGAGGGTGTAATTGAAATACCTAATCAGGATAGAAAAAATGAAGTTTAAAAATTAATGACTTAAGTTTACATGAGAATAAATTCAACTACTATTCTAATTTTGCTATAAAATGCATGAATATGAAATGGTGGAACTCAATTTGATGACCTGATATTCTAAAATGCTGCCCCAAAGAGAACAACTTAAAGTTACACTAGTTGACATTTGGCTTCTGGAGATAATCACCTTATTATACTTACTTGATCAGAGTCCTTGGACAGACATATTAGTATGACTTTGGGCATGCTGTCCTCTCTCTGCCTATTTCCTTAGAGTACGATAGGGTCATTATTGTAAAGGGCTGCTAGAGTTAGAGGTAATATTTAGAGCATGTGGGATAAGGTCTCGCATTTGTAAGTGTTATGCTTGCTAACAGTTTCCAGTTCTGAGAACCCCACTTTAGGAAGATCTGTCACAAGTAGCCAGAGAAGAGGTTTTAGAAGCCACTAGGTAAGCACATAGCTTGAACAAGCACAGGCTTCAGAGAAGAAAGGACAGCATGTTCAAGAACTCGAAAGGGTACTGCATGTGAGAAGTAGTCTTAGTTTTTTTGAGGTGATCTGTAGGGCGCAGCTAGACCGAATGCAGAAGTTACAGGGAGCTATTTCTGGCTTAAAAACTGAAGGTGCCAGAAACCAGATGAGTCATTCCTGCAGAGTGCTGAGCTCTCATTTGGTGGAAAAAGTCAAAGCAGAAGCCAGCAGGCCACCACTCCAGCTGTTGTAAAAGGAATTCTGGCATTTTCCTAACCTTGTGACAGAATGATGTAACTAATTTTTCTGT
>RJWT010008580.1:0-26132 GCA_004365215.1 Cuniculus paca | reverse complement strand
ATTCCTTTGAAAATAAAGAATAGCAGTGAAAGGAGCAACCCAGACAAACAGACCACAGAGCTGAATTTTGTTTTGCATCTGAAAAATCTGAGGAAAAACTGGAAAAGTGACTTATGCATAAGGGAATACAGCTAGGCATTGAGCTTGGGCTGGAGCCACTACCCTTCACTTACGTTCACCACCCTCCCTGGTGTAGGTCAGCTGCCTTTGGCTTGGCAGGATATGCCCTGATTTTTGGCCCTCATAGCTGCTTTATTCTCTTAAGGGTATTTGGTTCCCGCTTGTCTTGGTTGCTTTTCTCTCATTGCTGAGACAAAATACCTGACACCTAAAATGAGGGAAGGATAGGTTTGTTTAGCTCACAGTTCGTGGAGGTTTCAGTCCATAATCTGCTGGCTCCAACGCAGGATGGCATGGCTCAGGGGCAACACAGCAGCTGTAGCAGCTACCAGAGGTGATCAGAACAAAAGGGCAAAAGGGAAAAGCACACCTCTTTCCCTCCCTTATATTGTATGCTGATTACCCATCCCTGGGTGGGTGCAGCATTCCACCACCAAATCCAGCACTAGATAACGAACCAATCACAAACTTTAGACTCAGTCTCCCATGACTGCATGAGGCTTAGGGGGGACAACCAAACACAAACCATAACACAGCTAACATTCCAAAGAGTCAAAATCCCTGAGAACACACCAGTCAAGTGGTAAGGATAAGGGCCATGGCACAGCTGGGTGACAGAGAAAAGCCAGTCCAGGATTTTCTAAGTCATTGTAAATGTACATTATCACAATGTGAGTAATCTACACAGAGGTTACTGAATATTTATGTGATCATGTCACTGAATAGCACTGAGAGGGTTTCCACAGGATAGGTTCTTGGTGACTCCACTCATTCCTATCTATGATCTCTTATCTACCAGGTCAATCATTCCTAATAAGACCTTGGTTAAGTCACTGTTCTAAGATGTAGAGATCAATTGAAATACTTTCTATTTTTAGGAAGATAGATGTGGGAGGGTAGAAAGGAGCAATGCAGTACCAGAGAAACCAGTCAGGAGGTTCCAAGGGCACATCCACATGAGGTAGGAAGGTGGAGATGGGTCGGTAGGAAGAGAAGTAGGCAAGAAGTCACAAAGGATTGGTAGATCCAAAGAATAAGTGAGGCAGCCATGGGAGGGAGAAAATCATGAAGAAATACAGGGTTTTAAGTCCTGAGAGAAAGGGACATTGTATCTGGAAAGAAGAGGCTGAGTTTAATTCCAGACATGTTACACAGGATATTCACATAGGGCTATAGAGCAGAGCTAGAGAATAGAAGCTGAGATCTAAACGATGTGAGCGGAGCTGACACACGGTGGTGGGGTCTACACAGCAGCCCTGGGCACAAGATTATTCTATCTGGACTGGGGACTGGGGACTTTGTGAGCACCTTCAGGGCAGAAAACTGGTGTCTCAACACACACAATCTAGGGCACATGGAGGGTATAGAGCTGAAGCCTCCCTGCCTGCTCACAGAGCTCCAAGTTGCCTTACCCTCCTCATTAGTTTTCATGACATTAGGAGGCAAGTTGGCCCAGGTCCATAGGCCACTGGCCTTGCCAGTTGCCCCCTTCTCTTGGGAGGACAACACAAAGTCTTCACACAGATCCACTGGGCAGAAAAAAGCTTCTATATAGTCTAAACCCTGTCACTGTTTTTTTCAGTTCTGAAGATAATCCACCTTTCCCTCTCAAGGATTGTGTGAATTCAAACTAAGAAAGGAAACACAGCTCTGACAGACAGAGGGCGGCTGACCTTTTGTCTGTCAAGACTTTTTCTAGCTCCAGAGCCTTGTGGGTAAATCTGTGATCACACACCCGTTTACCCTCAGCTAAGGCCACGTACACTGGTCCTTCATGGACAAATGCCCAACTCTTGATTCCTAACCATGTATCCTTCCTGTCCCTCCCTGGAACTTAGTGCGAAGTCCCATGCTCCATTTTTTCATACTGCAGTGGGAATAAAAGGGTTTGTACTTCTTTTTCAAGGACCCCTGGTAAGGGCCAGGCAGACAAGGCAGCAGTTAAAAAAGTTGATATATTCCTCAAGCAAATAGGTGTGTTTGATTTCTCTAGAGTTACTATTGCTTAGGAACACACTTAAGGTAAGATCTATTTCTTTCTCTTTTGTCTAAGTCAGGAGCCAGCAAGGACGATTAGGGCAGAGAATACCTAAGAAGATTCCAGGCCTCCACTCACCAGCAGGGACCGTGAACCTCCACATCATCAAGTCACATGGAGGAGGTGGTTCCAGTGTAGCTCAGTCCATCTCTTCTTCACGTGACTGAGAGGGAAAAGCAGAAAGCCTGAGCTCTGGAACACCTTCCATTCCTGCCAGTAACTCTTCCCAAAGCACACTAGCAGAGCAACATCCAACAGGCCCGCAGGCTGCTCCTTCTTCCCACTGTGAGAAAGCCTCCCTTCTCTGGACAAGCTCTGCAGAGTGACAGCTTGTCAAGCCAGGCCTTCTCTGCAGGGGAGGGCAGCTGGCAGAGACTCCACTCCAGACCACATGCATAGGGGCCCAGAGGGAGTTTGCACTTTTGCCCTTCAGGGAGACAGCTGTGATCTGGATTTCTGGGCACTCTGCCCAGTGGCCTGATATCCTGGGGGTAGAGGAAGGGCCCCTGTGGCTTCAAGAAGGGAGTATGACTTGGAAGTTTCTGGTAGAGGGGCCCAGACCTGAGAGTAGATTTGGCAGTGACTGATAAGCAAATAAGTCTTGTGCATACAATGGACAAACACTGTACTTTTAAAAGTACCCATCTCTCTGCTACAGGAATTCCTTGGTGGTGATCAAAGGTGGAGCATTTTGCATTTCACAATAATAACAAGTTTCATATATTTCTTCCAAAGCTTCTAGAGTGAACTTTCATCTCTATCCTGCTGGGAATTTCTGAGGTCTTTCTCTGGTCTCTCCAGTTGGTCCTGACACAGTCATTCAATAGGACAGGAAATCTTGGTACTTCTTGCCCTAACCCTCCTCCCACAACACTAGGACAGGAGGCCAAAGCAAAAGATATATAAGTAAATTTCAATGCAGTTGCCCCTCCCTCTCCAACATTCTATCCTTTTCCCCTCCAACAACTTCAAATCAACCGAAGAATCACTTCTGCAGTGTAATTCTATCCTTAAAGGCATCTATTGTTAATCCAGTCTGTTCTTTGTCCACTACATTCCCTCTCGATCTGGGACACCCAGGCCTATAATCTAGATACAGGCCACTACATATGCTCTACTCTTACAAATTTTCTCCTTTTAAAATTACCTTTTCTTTATCAAGCTTAACATCACTGTAAAAGCAATGCATTTTCACTATAAAAACATTTTTGAAAAACAAAGTAGACTTAGGAAATAACATGACAATGTTCAGCCTTACACTATTCCACACATATTAACTGCAATTTTTTTTTATCTTTCCTTTAGTCTACTTGCTGTGGATTTTTCCTTTCTTTTTCTGCAGTCTGGACCAGTCTCACTCCCCAAATCACTAAGGTAAATTAATTAGTAAATGTCCTGAAGCCCGCTTTCTGGCTAGCATGACTATGGAAGCTGATGGTGGTAGCTTTCTGTTCCATGTGCTTTCCAATGAACTCTTCCAATATAAAAGTTAAATAATCGGAAATAGGGAGTTAGACCTTTCTCAGAGGGGAAGGGGGTCAAGAGATGGAGGGAGGGGACACAAAGGGAATGAATAAAAGAATTAAGAAGTACTATGTACATACATCGACTCCCCACAAGGAACGTGAACATTATGCACCATACACGTGTACTAAGAAAAGGAAAATAATCAGGCCAATCAATAAGAAAGTAGGATTCAATTTATAAAATAATTCATATGACACAAAACTTTTCAAAAATATAGCTATGGATCACCCCATGTCATTTGAGGTATAGCACAGTCCTTCATTTCTTGCATATAGTAGAGCCCCAGAACACAGGGAGCAGATTTGTAAAATACAGCGGGCTGAGAATAATTACAAGCTACCATTTTACTGTGTACGACAACATTCACAAAACTCTTAAGCTCTTGGCAAAAGTATTTTCTCTCCTTCTCAACAAACATGCAAGACAAAATTCTTACTCTCAGTCTACAGATATGGAAAGCGGGGCTCAAAGAAAATAAAAGGTTTGCCTAACACCTCAGATATAGAAGGCCCAGGGCCTGGGTCTTCTGCACTCAAATCCCATAGCCCTATCTCAAGCAATGGTCAGATTCTCTGTGCATCACTTCTGACTATTGCATCCAGGCTTCTGCAGAATTTCTTGTCATCCGGAGCAAAATTCCTAGCAGGTTTTTTTTACCTGTGCTCTTGCTCTCTGTAAGGGGACTGGATAAGCAAGGAGGACCATCCTAACCTTCTGTGCTTGCAGCAATCTTGACAGAATAAGACAGGAAGTCCTATAGAAACTTGTGAGCTACTTGGTCAGCATGTCAAAGTAAAGCAAAGGAGAATGGGGTGGGGATATATGCTTGATTCCAGAGCTCTGAATGAAAAACACTGAGCTTGGGCCACCCTTGGAGTTGATTCAAATTATTACCACCACCCACTGCTGAATGAATGACTCCCCAGTAATCATACATGATAGATACACTATTTTATGGGTAAGGAAAGTAAGACGGAGATAAGCCAAGGAACCTATCCAAAGCCACATGGCCAGCAGAGCTAAAGCTGAACTGGCTGAAGACTGGTCAGTCCAACTTCTAATCCCATGCTTTTCTACCCCAACAAGCTGCCTATCTCATCGAGCATGCAAAAGCTTATGAGGATTGTGCTAGGTTTGGGAAAAGGGTGCTAAGGACACCCACCAAAGCCTTTCTCAGACCCCCACCAAAGAAAATTTTATTTAAGGATGGTCCTCCTTGCTTATCCAGCAGCCACTTGCAGTTATTGTCTGCCTGGGAATCCAAATTCTAATTTATGTAGAGAGAAAAAAATTTTTTTGAAAAGAATACACCCAAACAAAATAAACAGAGTAAAGTCAATCAAAACAAAGCAATGAGCATGGTACATAACTTCTAAACAGGGTAGAAAGCAATTGATAAGGCTACCATAATGCCTCTTGTTATCTGCAATATACCTGCCCATACCATCAGGGATAAGTAAAATCAAACAAAACACAACAAACTAAAACAGTAGAAACAAAACAAAACAAAACAAAGCAGAACAATGAAAGCAGTATAGTTCAAGATACTAGCAAAACAGCATTGGCTACCATAATGTTTGTTATCTTCAGAATAGTTGCCTACAGCTTCAGACATATTACAATCAAACACAGAATAGAGTAAAATCAATCAAAACAAACAATGAAAGCCATACAGGTTTCTAAACAAGATAACTGGACATCCTCAATGGCTGCAATTATATATTTTATCTTTAAAATAGCTGTCCATGCCACCAAGTATAATAAAATCAAACAAATCAGAATAAAATGAAACTAATCAGAACAATGAATACAATCTGAATTTCAAATCATGATAATAGATTAATAGTGATCATTTCCTTCCCTTTTTAGATAATTCCTCCCCTTTGACTTTCCCAATATGTATTGTGCATTTTGGATCCCACTAACACCTTTAGTTTGTTATGCTATGGAGACAACACAAAATTCACCGTTGTGACTCTGAACCGTTACATCCATGAGCACTATTACCAGTTGCCTCTATTGTAGATAGAAATTTTTCAGGGAACAAGTATATGGAACTTTAGGGAAGATGAGAAAAACAGAGGTCCTTCTGTGGGAGCTGCTTGAGGAAGATGACCACATCAAATCATGTCTGAACCTGCCCCACCCTTCTCCCCATCCTTGTGTGCACATTCCTTGACAAGGTGGCTTCACCTCCTTCTGTCAAGACAGGAGGTCTGTTTCCTATCCTCTGAGTCTGGGCTGACCTGTGACTTACTTTGACCAACAGCATATAGCAACAGAGACACTGTATGACTCTAGGCCTCAATTGCAAGAGCTCTTACAGCTTTTTCTCTCATCCTCTTGAAATCCTTTTGCTATAGTGTGAAGGAATAGAGTCTAGTCTTCAAGTGGATGACCCACAATGAGATAAAGAGACACAGGGGTGCCTAGCTGACTCCCTAGGCCAACTGCTGGACATGTAAGTGAAGCCATTTAGAACATCCAGCCCCAGCTGAGTTGCTGAATGACTATACCTCTATGAATGTCCCCAGGGGAGAACAGAAGAGCTGCCCCACTTTTCCCAACCTAGATTTCTGACTCATGCAATTATAAACAAATAAACAGTTATTTTAAGCTACTAAGCTTTGGATATTTTGTTACACAGCAAGAGATAACTGATCCACGTTTCCTTCTGCCTCCCTCACCTACTCCTTTCAGCAATGCCTACCCACTCCTCAGGCTGAGAAGTCTGCTTTGGTTCTAAACACTTTTTATAGAAGGTTTCCACAGATAATCACTTTCATTCTCTGTATATTTATGCAAATGTATCCCACAAGTCTAATACTGTGTTGGTGGCATCAAATATTCACAGATTTGTAAACTGACAACTCTTATCTTCAACAAACTCTCTATTGCAGGTGTCAATAACCAAAACCCCAAAAAGTGACAACACACGACAAAATGTAAGGTGTGCAACTGAGTCTGGCACCACATGGCATGTGACTGGCGGGCAGAAGTATGACTCAATGGGCGACATGGAAAAAAGTGATTTGGGGTCCAATTTTCCAAATCACCTAACAGAAGATTCTAATACACAAATCTGTTACTTATGAAAACAGTGGTGGCATAAAGAATGGGGACTGAGGAAGATTGTGAAGTACATCTCAGGCAGGGCAGCTGGTATTTCTCATGCCCTGAGACTCTGCAGGCTCCAAAAAAACCAAAGACTGGAGCCAAACAGGAAACAGTTTTGACTGCATGAAGAAGAACCAAGCCCAAGTATTTCACAAGGGCCTATAAAAATGGGAGCAGTTTAGAGCCTGCTTTTATTGATCTACAACTCCTCTGTGTGTTCTCAAGAGGGAAATGCCTTCTCTCATATATCAAGCTATTGGTCATAGTCAAGAGCTCCTTGTTCCTTTGAAAAGAATTCCAAATCCTTAAACTGAAATAGGACCTCTAAATGATCAGGCCTGAGATTCTAATCCCAGCCATGTGGCCCCAGGCAAGACACTTCACATCTCTGAGCCTCAGTTTCTTAATCTGTAAAGTAGGGGTTTTACATGTGTACAGCATGCCATTGTTATAAAAACTAAAAAGGCACAATAAGTTCCAATAGTGCCCCTGACACACACTAGGTGATGACTAAGAGTTCCTTCTCCACAGTTCAACACCCACTATGACACTCAAGAGAAGAGTTCCCACTGGAGAAGTTTGGGAGATGCCAGAAGGAGCTAGAGATTTTGTGGAGTAAAGGCATATCTTGAAGCTTGTTGGAGTTGATAAGGGAGCACAGGGACTAGAGCCCTGTGTTAGTTTTTGTTTTTGTTTTTCACTGCACAACCCAAATACAGTCAGCTCTCTGCATCCATGGGTTCCGCATATATGGATTCAACCACCATAGATTAAAGATATTCAGGGGAAAACTGTATCTGTACTGAACAGGCATAAACATTTTCCTCCCCTGTCACCATTCCCTAAGCAATACAGTACAACTAATTACACAGCACTTACTTTGTATTAGGTAGAGATAATTTTAAGTATACAGGAAGATGGACACTGGCCATATGTAAATACTATGCCATTTTGTACAAGGGACTTGAGCGCCACAGATTTCAAAATTCACAGTGTCCTGGAAAACATACTCTTTGGAGACCAAAGAAAAACTATAAACCTATACACCAGTCAGGCTGCTAACTAAGACTGTGCCAAGGTATTTTCCACAAAAGGAATGCTGAAATGCTTTTGGCTGAGTTTTAACCAAGTCAGTCTTCCTCTCTGCTTCACATCTCCATATCCAACAATGGGCACTTTCCTCGGACTCAGTCTAGTGGTCCTACATCAAAACTGTTCTTTACCTCCTTTTCTAGTTCCTTTGGTTGGGGGGAGGGAACCTCTAATGTAATTTCCTTAGTCCCACTCCAGTGAGGCACTGTTCCCAAATCCAGGACACTGAGAGTGTCCCCCAGGCCTTCCACTACCTGCTTCCCTATTGTCCACTATTGATCATCACGCCTTCCTTGACTCTTTCACAATATATGCACTTACATTCCACAGTGAAATAGGAATTGAAGTAATAACTAAAACTCCATCAGCAGTCAATACCATCGATTAAAACATTCCACTGAACGTGAGGTGCCAGGAAGACATGGGGATCCTCTTTCTTTTCTCCCAAAAGTATACACACTGCATCTGTCAGTCTCTGGGATTTCACTTTACTGGCAGCTGTGGGTTATCCACAAGTATCAACCCCTATGCAACCAAAGCCCACAACTGCAAAAGCTGCAAAAACACCAAACACTGGCTAAGGATCAAAGAGAGAGGCTGCATCCTACCTGTGAGCCCTGATCTTCCATGGAGAAACCCCCCCAATCTAGTAAGTCAAATCCACCCTACCCCTTCCCTATCATTACAACAGCCCAGAGAGCCATATGCTTAGTAAAATGCAGTGGTTCCCAGCCTCTAAGCCTGCTCCATTTCATCCATCCAAGTAATACCACTGATTCCTGATAAAGGGAAAGGAAATTATTTAAGTAACTGGGAAGCCTTCTATTTGATCTTTCACAAATGTGTTCATCATTTCATTTCTAGAACATCCCTCTGAGTAACTCATTATCGTCACCAGTTCATTTATGGGTAAACAGAGCCTCACAGAACCCCAGATAACACAGTCAAAAAGTAAGATTTAGACCAAGGTCTATGTGCTTCAGAGTCTGTAACTTTCCACTAATGAGTCAATATTTAGTGTGGTACTTTCTTAGAATGTATTCTAAACATACCAGCCTGTGCTGGAGTGTGTCTACCAAAGGATAGTTTGCGCCCTTGTCACTTGCTCCTAAAGCTCCTAGCACCATTTCGTGTGCTTGAAAGTAGGGTTGATAATGATGACAGGTGAGGATGTCTTCCAAATCATTCATGAGCATACTGAGACCTGATTGAAGCCAGAGGCATGTAGCTGTAGTTACCACATTCTACAAATGTGGTGACTTTTCTACAATAGTAAATATATGTACTACATTGTCACAACAGGAGTTAAAACCAGGATGAAAGACATGAGAGGAAGCAGAGGAAAAGCTGGCCAGGCAACATGCAGAGAAGGCAGATGGAGTCAGTCACCTTTTCTCTTGAGGTCACTCTTCACCTGGGAAAGGTGATGGGACCACTGAGCTTCTCCCCAGGGCTCCTCCCTTTCTTTTCAAACTTGGGTGATCCTCTGATCCAAGTCCTTCCCATGATTCTCACCACTGCTCAGGGACTCCCTTAAAATCAAGATGAGCAGAACTTATCTTGGCAGAAACCAGTGCTCCTTGTTTTTCCTTGAATTCTCCAACATTCTCATCCATGTTCTCAGAGCCTGGACAAAGGAGAGAATCAACTGCCAGTGGCAACCAAAGTCCACTGCTTCAAATAAATTTCAGTTTGATCGGCTTACCCAGATGGAAGTACAGGGGCAGCCAGGACCCAGTTACTTTGTGTCTGATCCATTCACTTAACAATCACCATGCATTACACTCATGTAACTCTTCAACCTCTCTAAGGACTCTACACCATCATCTCATCACCACTAGTTCACACTGCAATACTTGAGGCAAACGACAACGTCCTCAGGCAAATAGGAACTCCATGTGATGATGCCACCCTTTCTACCAGCCTCAGCACCTTGGAGATCAAAAGATTTCAGATTTCATCTAAGAAGAACAGGAATGCAATCTTCCTAATACATAGTCATAAATTCACTCATCCTTCAAGAATGGGACATAGAAATCCTGTAAGTACTCATCTCTCACCTGAAGATAGAGGTGCCTTATAAACCAGCAATGCCCAATAGAATATTCTGTGATGATAGAAATGCACATATTTTCTCTGTCCAATTGAGAACTATATCAGAGCAGGTATGTGCATTTTGATCACTTGAAATATCGTTAACACAATTGGGCAGCTGAATTTTTAATTTTCTTGTATCCTTGCTAATTTTAACATTAATAGCCACATGTGACTATGGCTACTGTATGGCAATATTGGGGTTTAATAATGTCCCAACCACACTTCGCTGTAATAGTAATTCACTACCTCAATTTGCTTCATGATATCTGTAGGCCAGAGAGTCATGGAATTTAACACAAAGTATACCTGTATATTTGTCCAAAAATTTATGTGATAAAAGCACTAACAGGATTTTTTTACTACAGTTTGGATACTGATCACTTCAATAATAAAATGTTTGCCAATTTACAGACTTACTAGGGTAGAAACAGAAGAGCCCCTAAAGAGTACCTAGTTCAACCCGTTCCTGTACAAATGGGAAAATAGTCTTGCTACACAACTTTCTCCTCAGGTTTTACCTGACAGATACTGGGTCCTCTGCAGTCCAGTGCCTCCCCATACCTAGTCCCAAAGTTTCTGACGACCTTCCCAAATGTTCTTGGTATCCCAGGGCAAGAGCCATATTTGAAAGAATTTGAACTGTCACCATCACCAACCAGTCTCCTCAATGATTTCACAAGGGGCCACAGTGTTGAGAGTAAAGTGCAAGGCCCAACCTAACGGAGCCCAGGGCCTGGGCTCATTAGGCCCTGCTAAAGCACACAGAGGTCACTTGATACCTTACCTTTCATTTTCACCTGTCCAGCCACCTATCTGGAGAGTCCAAAATTAGGATACTCAAAAAAAACCCCATTTTTCTAGGCAAATGAGTTTTCAGAGGAACCTCTTTCCCTCGTAAATGGCTTCCTAAAAAGAGGGAGCCGCTATTGGTATAGATCCTACAAAGGAAGATTTTGAAATTATGGACAGACATAATATAACTTTCTTGTAAAAGGAAAAATGTTTGCTTTTCTGATATTTAGTTGATTATTAAGAAAACTGTAAATGTACATCAGGCTAATTTTTATTAGTGTTACTTGGAGCTCTTTGGTCATCCTGTTCGCTAAGGAGATAGTTTTATGACATGACTTATTCATCAAATGCCTGTCAAACACCCCCTGGTCACTTCACGAGGCACAGTATTATCTTACAGGGGAGACAGCATTCAGCTGTTCAATATTTATTGAGCCCCTCCTAGACAGACATAGTACCTCGCTTCATAAAACTACATTTCAGTAATGGAAAACTGACCATCCTGTGTGAATAAAAGAATCACTTCAGATGGTAAAAATCCTAAGACGAGCAAAAAAGCAAAAGGATGGAAGTAACAGTAGGATGGCAATGCACTACATCAGGGTGGCCATTATGAAAGGCTGCCATGAGGGGAAAGCATCTATTCTCCAGTCTGAATGTTGGGAAGGAGGCAAATGAAGCAGAGGGACAGCAGGTGCCAAGGCCCTGAGGTGAGAACGACAGTGGCATGCCTTGGGACAGAAGGTAAAGCTGGGGTGAAGTGAACAAGTGAGAAGTGGGAAGAGAAGCGGTCTGAGAAAGAGGCAGGTTCAGATCATACAGGGCGCCACAGGCCACTGTGAGAGGGGAGAATGTTAATTGTGCAGTGGAAGACACTAGGGCGGGTGTGGAGAGTTTAAATGTGAGACACAAACAGAAACATACACAGTCATAGATTAAATATTCACAGTTCAGGACAAAAGGGTGTAAGATGGATCATGAAAAAGCATTGCTAATGAAGGAACCTGCAGTGCAGGTGGAGGTCAGGAAAGACCTCTTGGGGCAATGGCACTGCAGGCCATAACAGCAGATGTAAAGGTTTGGAAGTGTGCAATGGCACATGTGAGACAGGATGGCACCCTGAGGGGGATCACATGAGGCTGATATGGGGGATGGGGAGGTCTTGAGCCATGCACCGAATGGTCTTAGACACCAGCCCTTGGAATTGAATGTATTTTCTAGGCCACTAATTTTCAACTTTGTCTCTTAAAAATACTGGTACCCTGGACTCACACCAGACCAACTGGAATAACACTTTTAAGGGCAAAAGGCAGATACTGGATACTTAAAAGCTCTCAGAGTGATGTTAATATGCACCCGGGGTGGAGAACTACCCTTGTAGGTAATGATTCCAAGCCCTGAAGGGTTTTAGACAAGCAGAACATTTATTTTACATAACAAATTTGTTTTACTAAAGATATTTTATAATAAAGTATTTTAAAGTCCATATTCAAGTAGTAATGACAAATGAATTACCTGCACTTGCACTGAAAAGTTTTCAACACCATCACAAATGAAGCTATAAGTTTCCATTCTTCCTAAAGTACAGCTCTTCAGTTTATGATGGTTTTTAAAACTCCAAAAAGAAGAAACTATTGGCAATGCAGAAGAATACAGGATTTATGTATTTCAGAGCTCAAAGGTACCCCAAAGAGTAACCTCTATTTTACAGATATAATGAGAGAAATGCAGAGAGGAACATGAAAAGGACAAGGACAGCAGCAACGCAGAGCAAGAATCCAAACTCCTCTCACACCAAGTTGCTTCTTGCTCATGACTCAAGTAACAATCACTATCCTAATTTGTGGACTTGGCATTTTTCACAATATGAAATGGACAGTAAAAGATCACTTAATTATAGAACTTTTGCAAGAGAGAAGGGAATCAAGAGATGGAGGGAGGGAAACAGGAGGGTATAAAAAAGAATTAAGATGTGTTAAGTACATGTAGTAACTCCCCATGGTAAATGCAGTCATTATGTACTGTAAATATGGGCCAATAAAAAAATATAAAAGAGGAAAAACATGTGCTAAAAAAAACCCTAATTAATCAAATATGGTTTTTGGCACATGGAACTTTATTTTTCAGGGTATCCTTCAATTAATGAGCTCACTAGTTATTTCTTCTTTTGGTGCGTTGATACTTCAATGGGTTTCTGGAAACTGAGAGGCTATTTAAGATACATTTTCTACAAGTTAGCAATCAGAGTTTTAGGCATGTAACTCAAGGCGTAGATCTACATCTTTCTCCAACCTTCAGAAAATGGAAGAGATGGAAGCAAGAGATCCAGAAGATGATATCCACTCCCACACTGCAGAAGGCAGGACAGAATCGCCAGCTTGATCCTAAAATCACACACCTAAGAACTTTTCGGATCTATAGTTGGAAATACATTCCAACAGTAAAGGCTTGAAATATGCTGATTATTTTAAAGGGCTGCCAGCCAAACGTGGCAGCAGTGCCATCTGCATTTATACTCTTGCATTTGAGTCCTGTGTCCAAGATTCATGCAGCAGCAATGGCCAACAATATAGCTAGCTATTCTCCATTGCTGAATGAAATCTTTTCCTTTACTTTCTTCTGGATGAGTTAGAGCAGGTGCATAGATTTTAAATATCAGCCGAATTTATCTGAAACAGAGGTAAGGGATGTCTTGGCCAGGGTCACCACCTTAAACTGGACATGGTAAGAGTTATAAAAACTGACTCTGTTCACATAAGTATGTGAGTTCTGCAGAAAACCCAACACACAGTGTTTCTTGCTGCTCAGCATGACCATAGAGGTTGGATTTAAGCTGCCCTGTCATCTATAAAATCTGTGACAGTCCACAGCAGGGGCAGCTACTGTAACTGAGTAAACAGAAATAGTGACTTGGCCAAGTCTTGCTCATGCAGAGGTAGAAACAAATCCCTGGGCATCAAAAAAAACAATCAGGTGTCCCACAAGCAGGATTACATAAAGGGGAGCTTGGGAGAAGAAATGCAGAAATGGGGCAGGCGGGAGACCCAGAACAATTCCGAAGATCTACAGTCAGAGGCCACTCAACTCAAGAGTGGTCACTTCTGGCTTTAAAAGTACCAAGCTCATCATGACAATCTTCTGTAGACTACCTGCAGCAAGAGGCCCTTTGAAATTGTTCCAGGTCCTTCTCAGACTTAGAACTCTACCCATTGTTTGAAATAGAGATAAGAGCTTTCAGACACAGGTTGTCTTTTGTGGGTAGTTCCATTGCGTATTCAGTATCCTCACTTTCAAGAAGTTTGCCAAGAATGTCCTCAGGGCTCAGGGCTGATGCTAACGAGAAACTTTCTGGTCAATGTGCACTTTCAGACACTCCTACAAGGATGCCAGGAGGACTGAGAGCATTTTTTAAAAAATTCTTCTCATTCCCAAACATCATGTTATGCATGGAATAAATGTTGTGAATACAGCTAAAGGGACATTAGGTGATTTGCATTTGTTTCCTGTGTGATCCTGGTAAGGATGCCGCACCTTCAGAACTAGCAGTAATAGGAACTGGGTGTCCAGAACAGTACATGGAGATATGGTATTCTCTGCATCATAGATCTCTCACTTAGTAAGCACGTCCATGCAGGAAAATGCAACCAGTCATCCCTGCTTCTTTTAGACATGCCTGTGTCATTAAATGGTATTTGAAAGTTATGCTTATTCTTTTCCCTCGGAATAACCTGCTGCAAGGAAGGGTTTCCATCTGCATGGAGGAGGTTCTGTTTTGCTAAGAGAAAAAAAGGACACGACTAATTAGTGCCCTCTATGTTCTTGGCAGTCTTCTCCATTGCATGTAAATCTGATCGTAGCCCCTCCAGAGGGCACTAAGTGGTTTTCCTGCTCTGAGGACCTCACCTTAGCATTAAGACTGGGTGTTTAACTTTGCTCCAGAACAAGGATTCAATAGAACTCAAATATAATTTTAATACATTATGGAAATATGGCACTGAAACTAAAATAGACTATCGTGTTCAGAGTTCAGATAAATTTAAACTCTTAACTTTGTGTGAGGAGACATCATTCTTTTGTGAAGCTCAAGTTGAAAGGCCACAAGGAGCTGAGTTTCAAGTTCATTCTGACTCCCAACACTTTTATACTGGCTTTTATGCCTGCCTCTCCTGACCACATAAGGCTATGAGCTCCTTCTTTGATAAACTCCACAGCCTCCTGACAATGTCTACTCCAATCAGACTTTTAAGGCTTAGTTAGGAGGACTGGAACTTGTCCTCCAACCTGTGGAGTAAAATTCAACAAGAAGAAACCCAGGAGGAAGGCACTCGATTTTTCCAACCCTCTTAGGAAATTGGCTGCCTGGTAGAAGCACAGGCAGCCACCACATTTGAAAGCTATGCCTGGCTCTGTGTGTGACTCAAATCATATGGCGCAATGGCCACTCTGCACTAAACATGTTCTGCATTACTTCAGAGGTGATCTGGAAGAGGCACAGTATATGTACCAATATTTGAACACCAAACCTTAAACTCTTTATTTGGGATCTGTAAGATCTATTTTTTCAGAGTTCATATATGAGAAAGATCATGTAGGATTTCTCTTTCTTGGCCTGGCTTATTTATACGTATAGTTCTGACCTTTAAAAGCAGCTTGGAGCTAGAGAGAGAAGAAAATTGGAAGGTGATCCTATGAGCCTTTGATGTGGATGCCCCCAGGCCTAGAGAATGAAAAGATCTAGGAGGCGTGCATATAGCTCTCACTTCTGGAAGCAGTCTTGGCCAGAGAACCCGAGTCTGTGATAACACAAGACATTTGTGGTGACATGCATGAAGCCCCACAAGACTCACATATTCTGTGCCACAGAGGCAAGTCCATTCCTACCCTGCCTTACTGGAATAGAGAGGAAAGGAAAGAGAGTAAGAAGAAAGAGTAGTGCCAAGAAAGGAGAACACCTTTGAGAACAGAAGAGGAGCAGTCGAAGTGATCTCAGATCATATGTTGTTAAGCATACTTTACAGTTCATTTGTATTTCAATTATTATGATGTAATTTACCCCTTTCAAGGGGATTTCTAAAGCCACCTAAAAGCAGTCACAAAAATACGCAGTGTTGAGTCTTGGTAAACAGGTCTAACTCACCATGGGTGCAAATATGAGCATTCACCACAAAGTGTTACTAATTGCTCTGTAATACTTGGAGTGTCAAATTCACATGAATATCAGTTTTGTCAATTATTTTTATTACTTTTTTTAGGAGCTAAGAGTGCTAGTGATTTTTTTCTAAATTGTGATATATAGGCAATAAAATTTATCTGTTTAAAACCATTTTTAAGTGTACAGTTTGGTATCATTAAATACACTCACACTGTTGTACAAACGTCACCACCATCCATCTTCAGAACTCCTACATCATTCCACACTGAAACCTGCATTACTTTTCATAGTTGTGTGAGCATCCCCCAAATCCCAAAGGATTAGGACTCTCACCTATATTCCTGTTTAGTTCTGGGAAGAACTGCAACATACAATAATATATAGCATAGAAAGTGTTTTAAATTCAAATTTTTGTTTCCATTTCTTGTTTGCTTGTTTTTGCCTTTAACACCTGCTCTACCTCAATCTTGTTCTTGACCAACAGAATATTGAAAGCTGCTAGAGAAAAGAAACAGATCACCTATAATGGAAAACCCATCAGAATCACAGCAGACTTCTCAACACAAACCATCAAGTCAAGAAGAGGCTGGAGTGAAGTAATGCAAGTCCTGAAAGAAAACAACTTCCAACTCAGACTGATGTACCCTGCAAAACTTTCCTTCAAAATTCATGGAGAAACAAGATACTTCCATGACAAAGAACAACTCAAGGAATTCACAACCACCAAACCAACCCTACAAAGATTACTAAAGGACATTTTAGAGAGAGAGAAAAAGGACCACGGTCTCAGGAACAATGTCAGAGGGGGACTATCAAATGGGGCCAGTCGACTGAATGGAGAGGAAAAATAGGGAGCCAATGGCAAGAAAATAGCATGGCAGAGACAATACAGTGCAAGAGGGCCTCAAGGCATAATAGAAAGAAACTGAGGCATAGTGGATCAGGTGACAGGATCCATCAATATGCTCTATGCAAGAAACACATTTAGCTAGAAAGAAAATTCATAGTCTGAAAGTCAAAGGAGAGAGAACAATGCCCTATGTGACAGGGAGCCAGAAAAAAAAAGTAGGGGTAGCCTGCCCATTAATTGCAGAATGGATAAGAAAGATATGGTATTTCATGGGTGGAAACCTACTCAGCTATAAAGGAAGATAACCTCAAGGCTCTTGTAGCTAGATAGAGGCAACTGGTAATAGTGCTCATGGATGTAATGGATCAGAGTCACATGGGTGAATTTTGTGTTGTCTCCATAGCATAACAAACTAAAGGTGTTAGTGGGATCTAAAATGCACAATACATATTGGGAAAGTCAAAGGGGAGGAATTATCTAAAAAGGGAAGGAAATGACCACTATTAATCTATTATGATTTGAAATTCAGATTGTATTCATTGTTCTGATTAGTTTCATTTTATTCTGATTTGTTTGATTTTATTATACTTGATGGTATGGACAGCTATTTTAAAGATAACAAAATATATAATTGCAGCCATTGAGGATGTCCAATTAGCTTGTTTAGAAACCCTGTATGGCTTTGTTTTGATTGATTTTACTCTTTCTGTATGGTTTGATTGTAATATGTCTGAAGGTGTAGGCAACTATTTTGAAGATAACAAACATTATGGTAGCCAATGCTGCTTTGCTAGTATCTTGAAATTCTGTATTGCTTACATTGTTTTGTTTTGTTTGTACTGTTTTAGTTTGTTGTATTTTGTTTGATTTTACTTATCCCTGATGGTATGGGCAGGTATACTGCAGATAACAAGAGGCATTATGGTAGCCTTACCGATTGCTTTTTACCCTGTTTAAAAGTTATGTACCATGTTCACTGCCTTGTTTTGATTGACTTTACTCTGTTTTGTTTGGTTGTATTGTTTTCAAAAAAAAAAAAAAAAAAAACCTTGTTCTTGACCACTGCTGTGTCAGAAACAATTCTGAACCACGTGCTTCTTCCCCTATGTCTTCTCGATTGAACATCTCTAGATCTACCTTTAAAATGCGTGCATGAACATAGGTCAAAAAGAGTTAACACCAAATTTTCCAGATAGAGCTCATTATTTCAAATATTCATTTCTTCTCATTCACTCAAGAAGTACTATGGACTCAACTTATTTTCAGCACTGGATTGGAGGTTACAAGGGTTCCTGGTCTCAAGGGCTTCACAGAAATGAGCTATTGCACAGTAATGGAGCAGAGAAGGTAAAACATGATTAAATGACTTTAAAAGGGGTAGAAAGCTCAAAAAAACAGTCATGTTGGCCAATGCCCAGGAAAGTGTGACATAAGCTGGACACCCAAAGGTAGTATGGATTTAAGCAGGTAGAGGTGAGTTCAGAATATACAGAGATACCTGAGGAAAAGTGTAGCATTTTTAAGAGACTGCAAAGAGACCCATCTGTCTAGACAGTGGGCTTTACTACAGGGACAGAGTTTGATCAGTAACGAAGTTGTACAAGCATTTATTTTGTATTTATACCTGATCATGAGGGGCTTCAGTACAGGAACAAGGCCCTATTCAAGGTCTCCAAGCAATTGGGGAGTTAGACTAACTGGTGTTCAGTGAAGCCAGACATGGTTGGGTGTGCATGATAGACTTGGGGGAGAGGAAATTTGACAAGTAAGCCTTGGCTAGCAGCCCAGTTAAGAAGACAGACTGGAAGGCCAAAATTTAATTTCTCTACTATCAGTGGCCTTCTGAAAGCCAAGTGAGTCCCCATCCATCGCCATAACCTTCTGCTAAACTCTGCAATCAATACAGCCATCCCAACACAGCTGGGGTGGGGGCACCTTGGCTGGCCTCCAAGTCCTCCCTTCCCGTTAATATGATGAGTTGCAGAGGGTATGTCAGAAGAATTCCAGGAATAGTGATCCCTTTGCATAAAAATCCCACAACAGGGAAAGAGCAGTTCAGGAGTGCTTTGCAAATCAACCCGTGAATTCCTTTGGGGGACCTGTCCAGACAGGACAGAATCACCATCTCATTCAGAGCTGAGTTCAGAGTTTCCCTCCTGCTGATCCTAGGACTGGTGCTGGCACCAGAGCCCCTCAGCTCGAGAACTGGGCCAAGGCCCTTCAGGTAAGTGATTAGGCTGGGTGCTTCCTGGAGGTGTGGATTGTGTCTAGCAGGAGTTTCTTTCCAGTCACCAGACACAAGCACAGAGGAGGCTGTGACATTCCCCCATTTTCTCCGTTCTCCTCACTTGGCCACAAGTAACCCTGAGTGGACCTTAAGGAGGAAAGTGAGTGGTGGAGGTAGTATAAAGGGGCAGGTATGAATCTACTGAGTGCTGGGCAGATCAATTTTTGAAGCCCAGGAAGCACGTCTCTTCCCATAGGCCATCAAAGGAGAAAACTGAACAGAAAGGGAACTCCAAAGATCTCCTACGTCTCCCTTCTCCTTTAAAGCACTTTGTGCATTGTCGTGGGAAGCCCCACAGGCCCCAGATCTACACCTCCTGCAGGGAAGGGCAGTGGTGGGATTTCCTGCGTGCAGTAAAGAAGGGGGAGAAGAAGCACACTCTTCACTTTCCTCCATTGCTCAGGAAGCTCGAGCCTCCTAGAAACAGACAGTATCCAGGACAGCAGTCCACAGGGAAACTGACCCCCTTTTGGTTGTTCTATTTGCAGTGATCAATGTAATTTGAAAGACATAACAGCTCCATCCCCTCTATTTCAGAAGTGGGTGCAAACAGATGATCTATTTGGACTAAAATTAAACTCCCTCTGTGTGCAATTTCTTAATAGCATTTATATATTGAATCTGACTCACACTTCTGATGTGGAAAGGTTTTATTAACATAACGGCTTATCCCAGTCCACTCCCATTGGGATTCATGGCTCTGGCCCAAAGGACATTTTGGCTACTTCCATGTTAGCTTAAATCAGTGCTACCACTGATCAATGTTTCATGACAAGCACATTTGCAGACTCTAAGAGAAACTCCTGGATGTCTCTGGGTAACAATTATGAAGCCACATTGAGAGGAATTGAGAGGCAGCCTTGTCTACATCAACTGGGGTATGCAAAACCCACAGCCTTATCACAACACTTGCTTCTTCAGGGCCTCAGGTTCTCCGTCCGTAAGAGGAAACTGCCGACCCGGTACAGTCTTTCATTCTCATCCAGCTCTGACTTCCTGTGATTGTACAAGATGTTTAAAAATATCTCCAGGGAGAGAAATCTCACAATATTATTTACTTACAAGAAGACTGGATTAATGATATCTAATATCTCTGAGTTCTAAAAGTTAGTGATTTCTATTATACACAATGGTTTTTTAATGTGCAGAGATTTTAAAAATTAAAAATTAAAGCAAAACAGAAGAGTATTTAAAATGCCTGCTTTAAAAGAACAGAAGTGAAAGAGCTTAAAATAAACTCTAGCCATGCAGCATACACTTGTGTTTTAGCTTTATTTTCTTGCCCAAATGAGTGGAGAAGATCAAAGTTCAATAATGTCCTGGGTAGCAAAACCTTGTAATGACTAGGACTCCTTCCTGATTGAAATAAAACATGACAATCATGGGGACCTTATATGATAGTCCCAACTTCCTGTCACTGGTTTTGTTTCTTTGTCCTTAGCCACAGGATCTCAAGATGTGGACAGTATTACATGAAAAAGATTGATTTTCTTCTGATAGGACCACCATTTTGCCCTGGGCTGCGTGCCAGACCTGGGGCAGCAGAGAAGGTCTTGGGATATTCAAGAGCACAGAAAGGGCAAGTAGGGCTTCAGCAGGTGCCCAGATTGGGCATGATACTATCCACAGCCTGCTACCCAAGTTGGAGTCATCCTGGCTAATAGGATATGGCTTAGTTCAAGCCACAGTGGAGGTACAAGTAAGGTAGGCTACATGGGCAAAGATGTGAGATTTATCCCAAAATACTCAGTTAATATGTCAGGGAACAAGGATGAGCAAGAGCTGAGGTTAGGGGGTCAAGCATTGGTAAGATTTTTGCCAGGGCTCAAATTTAACTAAAGACTGTCATTTAACACTGTTAGAAGTAAACTAAGCCCCTTCAGGACTAGAAATAGACCTACACTGGATATTGGTATACAGAAGGTTCTCAGTTGTACTTTTTCAGCAAATGTAAACTTACAAAGAAGCTATGGCTCCAAAGAGGTTTGTTTGTTGAATAATGTTTCCCATTTGTGGCAGCTCAGACTTCCAGGTCAGACCAGGAGAAGAAAGCAGAGGTGCAAGGCAATTCTCTGAACCTAATGGTGCCTGGACCAGGTCCATCCCTTAGGAGGGAAAAGTGTGTTTCATCTATCACCCTGCGTATGGAAAAGGGCTGCATTGTCTGGCTCTGCCAGACAGCTGAGGTCCTTTATAGTTAAAATTGGATGGAGCCCTAGGAAAAGGGGTGCTCACTCACCTGGGGAACCCCACCCTAGCAGCTCCCAGGCCCAGCTACTTTAGAATCTAAAAAGCCTGGAAGACTTCAGACCACTAGAAGCTGCTAGACACAAACAACAGGCCTTCCAAAGAGTAATTAAAATAAGCAAGAAATTAAATGCTCTGGGTGTCTAATTCCTGTGCACTCAGATCAGGTAGATGTGATAAGCCTCAAGAAATGGGCATGAGCCAAGGCTATTTGCAGACAAAGCTTTCCATTACTGTGAGGATAACCAGCATCAGGCAAAATGGAAATCATTTTCAGATGAATTTCACAAGAAATTCTATTGGAAAGTATTGCATTCCTTTAAATTCCATTTATTATGGTATATCCATCTTCTAACAGAGAAGACAGTTTGTCAATTGTCTAGTTAACTATGTGTTCATACTATGACTAAATTAAAGCCACTTTACTTGGAGAAGTCTACGGTTCCATCAATTTTATATTTAGAAACTTTCTGGGCCTCTGATCCTGCCCTGGGCTTCCTTGGTCATCCCTGCCTCTGCCAGGGTACTAGCTACTTATCTCATCAGATCAAATTCAAAATAAATTACCTGGCAGCACCTCCAAATTTTAATGCAGGAAGCAGACACACATACATAGTTCCCTGATTCAGAACAAAAGTGGCACTATAATGCTGTGAAGAAAGGATGGCCTTTTCAACAAATTTTCTTAAGGCAAATGATGGCTAAAGGGGAATAAAAAGAATCTGCCTCATCATCCACAAAAGGCACCTTGAAATGGATTACTGATTCAATGTGGAAAGTAAAATTTTTCATGAAAAATAACATAGGACAAAAATTTCTTAAAATAGAATACAGAGAACTCTACCGACAAAATAAAAAAGTATAAATTAAGTTAAAATCAATAATCTATGTTAACTATACTATAAAGAATGTAAAAGATAGACCACAGACTGGGAGAAGATATTCAAAATACATATGATCTACAAAAGACTCATATCCAGAATATAGTTAAAAAAAAAAAAAAAAAACTCTTCCTTGACCTCATCAGTTAACAAGGAAGTATAAACAGAAAGAGGAAGAGGAGAAGAAAGTGAGGAACGGGGGGAATAGAGGGGGGAGAGGAGAAAGAGGAGGAAGAGAAGTAGAACTAGAAAGAAAGGAAAGAAGGATGGAGAAAGGGAGGCGGAAAGGGAAGGAGGAAACGAGGAAGAGAGCATCTATAATATGACACTATCACATATCTAACAGAAGAACTAAAAGGAAAAAGACAAGTCACACCCACTATCATCAAACAGAATTAAATGAAGTCTTTTACCTGCTCACAGAGGTGTAAGTCATTTTCAACCACTTGAGAAACTACTGGGCAATAGTTAGGAAAGTTAAACACATTCTTACCCTCTGGCTTGGTGATTCCTCTTAATTGTATAATTCACAAAACTGGTATATATCTATCAATTGACATACATGAATATTCACAGGAACTTTATAATAGCCTCAAGCTGAAAACACAAATACTTTGTACACCAAAATGAATAAAACCATGGCACATTTACACAGCAGAATATTACATACCAATGAAAGTGAGATACACTTATTACATGTGACAATAATGTTGAATGAAAGACATACATACAAAAGTATATACTTTAGGATACCACTTCTATGAAATTTCAAAACAAGTAAATTCATTTCTGATGTTGGCAGTCACAGAGATAGTTCTGCAGAGGAGGAGTGAGTGGATGAAGGGAACACTAGAACACTGGCAATTCTCTGTCAGGTGTTTTTACTGTATAAAAACCCATCAGACTATGGTTGGGCATGGTGACGGACACCTGTAATCCCAGCACTTGGAGTATGAGGCAGGAGGATTGTTGTGAGTTTGAGGCCAGCCTGGGCTACAAAGTGAGTTCAAGACCAGCTAGAATACACAGTGAGACTCTGTCTCAAAACAAACAAACAAACAAAAAAGTCAGACTGTACATTCAGGGCTTTTGTGTTTTGTTTTCGTTTTTGTTTTTTGTACCAGGGATCAAACTCATGACCTCACCCTTACCAGGCAAGTGCTTGAGCCACTGAGCTAAATCCCCGGCCCTTCTACACATATCTTATACTTCAGTAAAAAGTTTCCAATAATAAAATATAAATGCAATAAATTTAAGGGATAAAGTAAGTCTAACTGAAGAAAAAACATGAAAATTGCCATGCAAATCCAAGCCAGTTAAATGACAGCAAAGTAGACAGTTTCTAATGTTCAGAATATTGCTTTCTAAGATGAAATTTTGCTTTTTTATCTACTTAGGATATATGGGCCACTTTCAAAAAGAGTCTGAAGCCACAGTGTTATTTACTGAACATGTACACATTACAGCCTTTTAAGTTTTCGCTTCTTTCCCATGTTAATAAACGGGTTTTTTAAAATGTAGTTTTCCTTGGCTAACACCAGGATAGGAAGATTAACTATCCTAGTATTTACATAACCAGAAAAGAAATTAAGTTGAGCAGATCACAGTCCACCTAGTCAGAGTCTGTAGAAGGCTTGCACCAATGACTGGAACTGAGGTCTATTGGTCTCTTGTTATTTGGAAAGGAAAGATTGGAGCAATTATCTCAATAATCCAAGCCAAGAAACACAGCCATGCTATTCAGGAGGAAAAGTGGGCCACAGTGACTAAGTCCATATCTAGTGAAACAGGGCCTGGCTGGCTAGAAAGAACTGAGGGTTCCCTACCCTGGCATCTGTGCTGGCTGCCAGCCCTCTGGGAGGCTTTTCCAGAGGACAGGACCATGCCTCATGGATTACAAAGTTCTCTAAATATTAAAAATCATCTGAGTCTCTCACTAACCTTAAAAAGGAAATACAGAAGGTCATTACTATTACTTTGCTGATAAAAGAGCTAAGATTCAGATAACCGTAAGACTCTAATGCCATATGGCTTGTTAGTCACATAACATATACAGAGTTATGTTTTTGCGTACTGTTTTGTCTTCTGTATCCTGAAGTGTCCTGGCTTCTCCCTAGGCCACTTAAGACTTGAAGGATACTAGGCTAGGTATATTAGCCATTGCGCAGCAGACAAGCCAGCAGCATAAGGCAACTGCTCACACTTGGGATCACACATCAGGGAGGTAAGGGGAGGGGAGTAAGTAGGAGCCACGGTTGGGAGTCATTAGTTGCTGAGTGTAGTAGTAGCAGCTCTAATGCTACCACAGAAATGTCATCGGCAATGGTGAAGATACTGACCACCTGGGCAGGCTTTCCTAAAGCCAGGGAACTGACACCTGTGGTTTTCAAAAATCTAAGATACAGTTCTAAAATCCACTCATGAGCCAGCAGGCTGGGGTTCTGCTGGAGTGGTATATGCCCATCCAGAGAAGCAGAAAGAGCCAGGGCTTTGCAGCCCACTTGACCAGGCTCTGAGTTCCACTTTCAATTTCCACTAATATGCGCCTCAGAACAAGTCACTCTGCTGCTCCAAGCCTGTTTCCTCGGTCATAAAATGATAATACCTACCCATCGGAACAACTGCTGAAATTAACAAAATGAACTACTGGCATGTAAGAGGAAAAAAGTAAGATTTAGTCATTTTTTCCCAACTAAAAAGAAAGTTTTCTTTTTGTAAGCTTTTTAAAACAAATGACATGAACAGTTTGTGTTTTCCTTGTCAACTAGAATGAAATAGAAACACAGTCATTTGAATTCATGCCTTATAGGATCATTACATATGAACATATAATAACCTCAGATGGCCTAATTTAAGAAATTTGACTTATTTTTTTTTCTTTTTCACCTGGAATTAATCTGATTAACTCAGGGCATGCTTCACTTCCTGGAACAGAAATTGCAATAATCCTCTCCTAATTTCAATAATTGATTAACATGGCAAAAACTTGTCACCAATAGTCAGCATCCAGCTCCCGTAATTATTTTCTCTAGGACTGATGTTGCCAAATGCTGCCTAAAAGAAAATCAGATGAGTATCTGATTTCCAGGTTAACTCCACACATTCTCCTGGAAGGATTCCACAGGCTACACAGAGAGCCTAAGAAAAGGTGTGTTATATCTGGCTGTCAAAGACATTTCTTTTAAAAAGCAAGTACACAGTAACTACTTTGAAGATAACAATACTCAGTGTGTATTAACTATTATGTAGTAAAATAAAATTTTAAAAATGCAAGTACAGAGTTTGTGTCCATCCCCCATTGGCCACAGACCTTGGGGCGTTCCTGGGGCCCTGCCTACCTGTGCCCCGCCCACTCACCCGGAGCAGCGTGGCCCAGGCTGCTCCAGACCGTCTGGGGCGTGCACAACCAACCCCACCTAGCTGTGCACCTGGGGAAAGGGCGACCAGACCCATAGAAATCGGCGCCCAGCCCCCACCGGCCACGGACATTCGGGGCGTCCCTGGGGTCCTCCCAGCACCCAGCCCGCGCGCCCGGGGCGGCCCAGCAGCGGCTGCTCTGAGCCGGCTTGAGTTGGGGGCGTGACCAGCGAGTTCTGCCTTGCCGAGCTGCTTGGGACTTCGCCAGGAGCCTGGTGGGGGCTTCGGTTTGTGTCTGTCCCTCATTGGCCCAGGCCATTCAGGACATCTCTGGGGTCATGCCTAGGCCCCACACATTCACCCAGAGCCGCCTGGAAGCTGCTTCTCTGGGCCTCACTTGGGTTGGGGGTGCATACAGCGAATTCCACCTGGCTGTGCAGCTTGGGACCTTACCAACAGACAGGTAGGAGTCTGCACCCCTCCCCCATTGGCCTGGGAAATTCAGAGCTTCCCTGGCATCCTGCCTGGGCTCCACCCAGACACCACCCAGCATCAAAACAGCCAGAGTGATAGTC
>RJWT010008579.1:0-26119 GCA_004365215.1 Cuniculus paca | reverse complement strand
TCTGCCAAGCCATAACACATTGTCTGGAGTCCAACAACCAGTGCAGTCCTTTCCAGCAAAAACCTCCTGAGCCTGGTCTTTACCAGCAGGCTCTCCATCAACCTTTTGGTCTCTTGAGCTCTGGCCAGAATCTCCCATGCAGAACAGCCTAAGCTGTTTTAGCTCTACTCTTACAGGAGACGTCTCCAAACCTTTTCAAACACTTTCCACAAGCCATTCCCAAAGGCTCTTCCACATGATCAGGTACAGTCACAGCAATGACCCCACTTCTGGTACCAAATTCTGTCTTGGTTATTTTTCTCTCATTGTTGAGACAAAATACCTGACACCCAAAGTGAATGAAGGAGAGGTTTATTTCTTACAGTTTAGAGGGTTTTAGTCTATATTTCATCTATATCCAAGGCAGGGTGGTGTGGCTGAGGGGCAGCCATTTATGGTGACTCCAAGTGACAAGAGTGAACCATGCAAAAGAGGGAAAAACTCATCTCTTTCTCAACCTTACATTGTATGTTGGCTCCACCCCTGGGTGTGTACAGAACTCACACCGCCAATCCCAGCACTAGACAATGAGTCAATCACAAACGCTAGATTTAGCCACTTTCATGACTACATGAGGCTTGGGGGGCCACTTATATACAAACCGTAACACTCAGTAAAGTTTTAACTTTTTCCGGTCAAGATTAGCCAGAAAGCCCAATAAAGCCCTTCTTTTATATTTTTTTCCTCCCTATAAACTGTGTTCAACTACAATTTGATTAAGACTCCTTTTTAACTCTTCTGGTATAAAACGAGCATTGACTAATAATGACCACAGGTTAAGCCTGATTTTCTGCCTGGTTTTATAAATAAAGTTTTATCAGAACACAAACATTTCCATCCACTCATCTATTGTCTATGACTGTTTTCATGCTAACTGCTGTGCTGAACAGTTGCAAAAGAGACCATATCTGTTCACAGAGTCAAAAGCATTTACCATCTGGCCATTCACACCGAAATTTTCCAGCCTTGTTTTGAAGCTAAGTTCAGAAACAGGGATGACAAACAAGACCTTTATCTTACAGTCTTGGTCTTGCTGTGCACTGTATTTGATACCATGACCAAATGAAACCACTGCTTATTTCCAGTGCACCAGCATACCTTATCCTGTGTAGCATTGCTCTTCCTGCTCTTTATGCTCAGTGTATGTTTCACCTACTTATCCATTTCTCAGTCATTGCACATTTTCAAGATTCAAGGGCTACTTATTCTGTAAAGCAGTTCCCAAATCACTCTGCCAAAATAGTCTTTCTGCCTCACTGGATGGGCAGTGAGGCTAGCACCAGTAGTCTTTTTTATTTTCATGTTTAAAAATTATTTCAGCCTATCTATACTGTACTTAGGTGACAGTTTGAGCAGATATGCACTTGGACATTTCCAACTGCATTCTCTTAATTTAGGAAGCACTAGCCAATGCTTTGAGATGTCTAACACAGGTTTGACTGTCGATACTTTGGATCCAACTGTCTTTTACATCTTTTTTAAAGATATTTTTTAATCTTTGGGGAATTTTTAATTAATAGCTTTATCTTGTGAGAGCATTTTTAGGTTTACCAAAAATTCTGCTTGTAATGTATAGATTTCTCCCTCTGTGAATGACAGGTTAGTAGCTCAGCTTGTAAGTAGGTAGTCAGAAAGAGATAGGCCTAAGACAGTGTCAGTTGGATGCAAAGCACACAGCACACATACTAAATCAAGAGCTAATGCAAGCCCTGCAACTAGTTAGTTTAGAAATGTAAAACCAAACACAAGAAAAAGGATAAAGAGTTAAGAACTGAAGAAAATAATTTCTTGAGAAAATAATTGTTAGACAGAGAACCTTAAGTTAGTTAATGACCCCTCCCTACCTCCAGGCTGGAGTGAAATTCCTGGGTCTGTGATAGCTTAGCAGATGTTTAGTTTTTCAAAAAATGGTCAAACCATCTCTTGAGAGCATGTGTCATTGGAATAAGAGTTCCAGCTGCTCCATTGCCTTACTAGTATTTCATGTTACCAATGTTTAGATTTTCACCACTCCAATGAGTATAGTGTATTTATTGCTTTAATTTGCATTTACCTAATAACATACAATGTTGAGCATCTTTCCATACATTTATTGGTCATCTACATATCTTCTTTAGTAAGCTATCTGCTCATATATTTTGCTGTTTTTTGATTGGGTTGTTTTCTTTCTTAGCTTTGAATTTTACCAATAATCTTTTACTATTCTTATAATTATCTTCAGTGACATCAATAATCATGGGATCAACATGTATGAATGCTTAGCAAATATTGGAAAATACTTTTAAGCATTATTGTATGTAATCTTCATAACAGCCCTCATTTTATCTACTCGCACCCATGAATCAGTGACTCAGAGAGTTTCAATGACTTAGCTAAGATCACAGAGTGAGTATGGAAGGTGTGAATTACAGCTCAGATCTTTAAGTCTACAGAATCAAAACCTCAGCTGGTGCTCAACAGCTCTCCCTTTCCTCCTGAGATGTGTGACAGGTTCATTTCTTCTGATGCAGCTGGGGACAGCCAGACAGGTAGGAGCCTTATGCTGCATCAATGTATCTATAGAGTGTCTATCTAAATCTGATCAGAAATAGGACAAAAACTTATCTAATACTAAACAGAAATTGAAAAGCTTGAGAAACATTTCTTACTTATTCTACTTACAGCACACTACTTACTTTGAACAGTATTTTCTTTTTCATTTTAGAAAAACTGAATTTTCTCCTACAGTTAGCCAAAAATGCAAGGTGTAAGGGTTTTTTTCCCACTTTCCTAAGTTACTAATGGGCCAATTAGCAATTTCTAATTTGGTCTGCTACTCCCTGTCATCTAAGTCAATTACTAATACAAACGGTACAATCATCATAATCCATTTAGCACTTAGAAGACGTTTTCCCTTAGGGACATGTGTACATCTGTGGACATTAAGGTAATTCATAGAAATTGTGCATGTTATATAAATGTTATGTAAAAGATGAAAATAATGCAGTTTATTAAACTCAGCAGAGTCCACATGTCTGTACTAGGATTAAAATTCCATTTATTGGGCTGAACATATTTCAAGCTTCAGGCTGGTCCTGCAGCTCTTCTATCTTCTCTCACTTTATCCCCAGGCTGCTCCTTGTGGTCGACATGGTTACTACAATTCCCTGGCATGAACATCAAATTATCTTCAGTTGCTTTAGCAATTCAAGAGTGGGGTCAACCATCAGAAAGAGCCCAATATTCTGGGAGGCTGTTGCAGGAGAACTACAAATTGAACCCACCCTGGGAAACTTAGCAAGTCAGTGGGACTTTGTCCAAAAATAAAATCTGAAAACAGCTAAGCTGTAATTTAGTGCAAAGGCCCTGGGTTAGCCTCTAGTACCCCTACTCTCCCCAAAAAAGTAAAAGAAAGAGAGTGAACTTTCCAATCTTCTCCTTCAGCCATTTCTGACGCCCTCTCTCCCTTCCACTAGGCCAGTGTTTGGAAAGCAGTGGTCGCTGAGAGGTTGGAAGCACCTCTTGGCCCTTCTCAACTCAGGTCGCTGTCTCTGTCTCTGTTTCTGTCTGTCTCTCCTCTCCTGTCCCCTCTTGCTTTCTCTGTCCCTCTCTCTCATTGATCTCATTTATTCTAAGTCCTAACCTACTCTCTCTCCTTTACTCTTCCCACCCCATCAACCCAGCCTCCTTCTTTATTCTGAAATATACATCCATGTAATTTTATTATTCAAACACAGCTGCTGCCATCCTAGCTGAGAAAAGAGCCAGAGAAGAATATGAAAAGGATGTGATAAAACTAGCACAGGGAACTGGAAAGGTTTTGGAAATCCAGGCCAAGCTCGGAGGTCCATGGCTGCTCTGTAGGCACAGATGATCTGATGACCTTGGGCTTGGGGCTTCGTTTAGGGCTGTGGCTCTCCAGATACCAGCATTTCCCACCCTCACTGTAGTGAATAAAAGGCAGGGCAGGACAGCAAGGTGCTGCCTCTTCGCAGCCTCTGCATCACCTCTATTTCACAAGAGGAAGCTGGGGCTCAGACACCTCAGCATTTGCCGCTAAGGAACAGAACATGGACTTGAAGCCCCACCATTCTGAGTCCTGCATCCACCCGTTTACCTCATTATCCTTCTCTCCACAAATCATGCTGGAACACTAGACAACGTGAATGACATTCTTTTATCTTACGTGAGACACTTCTTCTGTGACCAGGGTAAGGTAGTCACTCCTCACTAGATGCTAACACCCCTTTTCCATACATGAACAAGAATGAGGCACTAACACTTGTTGAATTCTATTTCAGGAAGTGAATTAAGTCATCTTTTCATCTATATTACAGAACAGAAAAGTCTCTGAGGTCCCGTGCCCGAGATCGTACATCTCCCCAGAAGCAGCCCATGCCTAATACATCACTCTATATATAGCACTCTCTGTGTGGGGTGCATAAAGAATGCTGGATGTTAACAGATGCTCAAGCATTTTTATTAAAATGCTGAGCTGAGCTATTCACATCTATAACTTGAGGATGCTGCATTTCATCATTCTCACAGTCAATAATAATAAAAACAATAACTAGAAAACAACCCAAATTTAAGTGGCATCTAATTTAATGCAGACTTTATAGAACACATCAAATGAAACCTCTTATTAATTTATCTTCCAGCCTGTCAGTTAGCAAATAAAGAAATATTGAGGGAATGGAGGTCTTTATCGAATAGTCTAAAATTATAAAATTCTATAATAAAGATTCAAATCCATGACTTGACTTCCTTTTAACGTTTTTAGTTTAACAGATAGAACTTTATTACCCTGCCTCTGGGGAGCATTAATAGAAAATAAATAGAAACATGAATGCAAATATGTTTCATAATACTTTATGTACTTTTGATACTTTTAGCAGGATAAAATCAGATTTATCTTAAAATCCAAAAATTTAAACATAAAAGTTTGTCCTTGCTACTGAAATGTCCCTTCCAAGTGAAAAATTGAATTGCCAAAAGTCACCAGTTAGGGGACAGTTGGTTCTGTCCTGGTATGTTAGTCATCTTTTTTGATACTGGGACAAAATATCTGACACCTACAACTCAAAGGAGGAGAAGTTTATTTTATCTCACAGGTTTAGAGGGTTCAGTCCATAGATTGCTGGCTCCAAAATAAAAACATGGCAGAAAGGAATTGGAGAGGAAAGTTCAACTCACAGTAGCTGGAAAGCAGAGAACAGAGGAAGTACACCAGAAAAGGGGGTCAGAGACCAGATATATGTAGTCCCCAAAATCTTACTCCAGGACCCACCCAGATACCATAGAAGTGTGCTCTACTAATGTCCTAGGCATTTCACAAGCTAATCAAGCCGGCAGTCAGTACTAACTGTCATATATGAGATGGCTCACACCTACAATCCCAGCACTCTGGGAGGCTGAGGCAAGAGGATCACAAATTCAGGGCCAGCCTGGGCAATTTAGCAACTTAATGAGATTCTGTCTGAAAAAAAAAATGAAACAAAAGGAGTTAGGTATGTAGCTTAGCAAAAAGGCCCTGAGTTCCATCCCCAGTACCACCAAAAAAAAAAAAAAAAAAAAAAAAAAAAAAAAAAAAAAAAAAAAAAAAAAAAAAAAAAAAAAAAAAAAAAAAAAAAAAAAAAAAAAAAAAAAAAGAAAGAAAGAAAGAAAGAAAAAAGAAAAAGGAGACCAAAAACTTGCACATGATCAAACCTTTCTGTTCAATGTCGTTAGTTAGAACTATCAACAAATTTGCTAGTGAAAATCAATTACAGAAAATGCAGACACAAAACTCCTATTAGGAACAGGTCTCATAATTTTTGAGGGTGTACTGAATTCCCATCCATCTTTTATGCCAGGGGAACCAGGAAAGTACCAGTGACGAAGGCAACAAAGCACAGATAACCCTGATGTCAGAATTTTTAAGTACATCCCTAGTAGCAAATTGCAGAATAATTTCAATATTGGTATTTAAGGCAATACATTTGTATTTTAAATCTTTCATTTGAAATAAGGAAATATTTTCTTCCAGATACTGCCCCTCTAAATCTGCCATAGTTTAAAGATTGTTCAATTTATGAAGTTTTACAATGATGTCAACACATAGACTACTTAGTTTCTGGTAAATATCTCCCAGCCCTTAATTGTGCTGAGGAAGAAAGGACCACGCAATGATCTGTCTCGCACACATCCGCTTGACCCCTTCTGTCCATCCCATCGGAGGCCGGCTGCCCATCTCCGAGCACCATGGAGCCACGCTGACCAGGGCAGCAGAACCTTACCAAGGTTGGACCAGGCAGCCACTCCATTTCATGCAGGCGTGCAGGCTGCAGCCCATCTGGCCCCGTGGCTGTAATTCATATGGAAGTCCAGGCCAGCAATCTGGGGAAATCCCAGTGAAAGCGAATTTTAAAAAGGTTGCTGAAGCCAAACTCACACAGGCTTTCAAGGCACTGATGGAATATCTACCCTCAAGACTCAGTCAAGCAGGCAATGAGGAGAAGCACGCTATTTCAGATGCATACTCACACACACAACTTCTGCACACACATCTATATGTTTCAGAGGTATAATGTTTATTTTTAATTTACTTTCTTCACCCAAACCATCATTAGTGTGTTGGCATTTCTGCAGTATAATTTTGAATTTCTATGTTATATTCCATCACATGGATGCCTCCTATGTTTAATTAATTTCAGTACATGATCATTTGGATATTTCTAGTTGGCAGTTATTTTTAAATGTTTTGAGGAATAGAAATGAAGGAACCGTTTGCATGTACTTCACATAATTTCTTTAGATAAAATTTTAGGAGTGGAATTGCTCACAAGAGGGAACATAAATATAATTTGGCAATTATTTTTTAATTAAGTTTATTGCTACATTTTAGATATAGGTAATGATCATATTCATCATCAGAAATTTGTACCTGTACATGATGTATTTTGATTCCTCTGTTTTGGCAATTATTAAGATGACCTTTGTTCCCACTCAGTAGAGACACTAGATGATACTGGTATAAAGAAAACTTTCATGGAGATACTGGAATCTAGGTGGTCCTGGAATCAACAGAATTTTCTTTGAGTCTTGGTGAGGTTAAACAAGGTTATATAAATTCATTGAGTATTTACATTTTGCATTTTGTTAATTATTTAATTGAAGTAGTTACTAACTTTTCATTAGCTTTTAGTCATTAATTGCTTGGTAAGGACTCTATAAAACTTAAAAACAAGTTCCTTGTCAAATATTTTCTATTTTTTTCAGTTTCCAATTTGTCTCAAACATTCATGGTCTTTTAGGTTCTATGAATTTTTATGTAACCAAATGTGTCAATAATCTGTATATTACATATGACATATTTTCTTCCTTTGATTTTAGGCTTAGAAATTCCTCTACCACCAAGGAATGACATAAGAAAATATATTAGGTCTATATTTCACATGGAACTGATCTATCAGTAGAGAATTTTTTGTATGATGTACTTATATAATGGTTCTCTCCAAATAGTCCAGCATTTTCAGAATTCAGAAGAAATAAGATTTCTACAGATTTATTTACTTATGAATAAAATTAAGGTTCAGATTTGTAGCATATAGTTTCATGTTCATTTCCTGTCAGATTTGTTCCCTGGAGAAAGATTGGAGAAAGGGAGAGGTGAGCTTTTACCTTCTCTCTTTCTCCCCTTATCGATAATGAGTTTTTTACCCCTTGCTCCTTATTGTTAGTTTAGTTTCATTCTGTATTTAGTGACTGTGAGAACAAAACTAGATAAAAAAAAAATCTTAGAGAAAAAATAATACCATCCTTTTAGTCTTTTTGACCTCATTGGATTCTGTAAAGATGAAGCAAAGAGAGAAAGGAGGGTGAAAACCATCACTCATTACCTCCACTGAAAGACGAAGATGAGGTAGCAACTAGAGAGGCTGCTTGAGACTGAACGTTTGTACACCTTGAGATCAATATGTTGAAACCTAATCACAAATACATTCTTCAGCCTCATGAGTGGGATTATTGCCCTGATGCAAGAGGCCCCCTACCTATCCCTTCTGCTATGCTGAAACACAGCAAAAGTTGACTATCTGTAAACTAGAAGGCAGGCCATTACTGACAATGCATCTGCAGCAGCTGATTCTGGGCTTCCTATTCTCCAGAACCGTGGGAAATAATTTTCTGTTTTTGCAGACCGAGTGTCACTTTGTATGCTGTATTTTGTTACAGCAGCTTGACTAGGGAAGCCAGAGTCAGACATTTAAAACATTTAGGGAAACACAAGGAAGGTTGTAACATATGACACCGGCAGCTCGGTTTTATTCAAGCTTCCCAGGATAAGAGCTTTGTGCCGCCAGGGCACACAATATGAGCCCATGGGATAGCAGTGCTCCTGTTCCTACAGCTGAATCACATGAGGCCCCAGGTGTGGCCCTGGTTCCATGAGGCAGCACAGAGGTACTAAAAATCCTCCACGGTACGACTTGCAGGCCAGAAGAAGCCTAGGTCATAAGATTGCCCCCATCAAGATTGGAAAACAGAGGCAAACAGTCATGACAGTTGATGACAGTGGGTCATAGTGTCGTATCTCCCCCAAAAGCCGGATGAACTGACAGCGCCAGAGACATCGCAATGATGATCTGTCTTGCTGGTCACTCCATGACAGTCACACAAAATGACCCAAAGGATGTTGAGCAGATTCAAAGAACCCGCTTTCGTATCACAAAGTCACATTATTTAAATCACCCCCAGTCCATACTACTAGAGTGAAAAGACAAGAGCAAAATAATCACTTACCTGATCCAGCCACACAGGAACTAATGTTCTTAAAAGGTAGGAAGAGATTGGAAATTTTGAATAACTATAGTTCTTCCTTCTCTGTAGTCCTCCTTCCTACCATTTGTCCTAGAGGAAGAGAAGGCAGTTCATACAGTTACAAAAGAATAAAGAAGCTGCTTTGGGGGTCAGCCTGAGCTGATAGCAACCCAGGTACAAAAAGCAACTGAAGGATTGTATTTTTAGGTTGAATTTACAGGCATGGGGCTGACAGACTGAGCATGTATAGGGAGGATAACAGCATGCAATATGGTAAATATGGGAGATTTTTTTCTGTCTTGTTTTTGAAGTCTAATAAAGTTCTCACTGTTTTGTTTTATTCTTATTAATTTTTTTGGCTTTACTCAATATTCTGTTCTGATTGGTTTTATTCTGTTTTGTTTTGGTCTGATTTTGCTATATCTGATGGAATGGAAAACTAAAGTGAAGATAACAAGATATAGTAGCCACTGTTGTTTTCCTATTACCCTGCTTTGACGTTCTGTACCAATTTCACTGCTGTGTTTTGATTGGATTTATTCTGTTTTGTTTTGCTTGGTTTTACTATCTTTAAAATAAAATAAATAAAAAATTAAAGAATAAATATAAATTGCTTTAGGAATCTCCATTAATGACATTTCCTTTGTTAGCCTTATATGTACATATACAAATGCACGCATGTATTTTTGAAAGCTTAAATAATCATCTTGAAAATTCCTGAGTAGCTATATATTTCAATATACTTCAGAACCAGTTGGACATTTTTACTTAAAACATTGCTTCTATGTTTTTATTCACAAACCTACTTGGGAAAACAGACTTAACAAATATAAATATTCTTGCATCTTGGGCTGCCATTATTTATTATTCATATCTAAGAAGTGTTTCTCAAATTTTTTCATCTGAAAATTGTATTTCAGAAATGAATTGGACAAAAGAAGAGAGGCATAATATTTACACCTGGGTGTGATCTAATTCTATTTTTAAGAGCATATAAGCAAGCCTGTGGCTGTTGAAAAAGACAACTAAAACTTAATAAATTACTTCAAGGGACTTGAAAATATGCACAAAACAATTTTTCAGGCCCCATTTGAGCATTCCTTAATGTATTTATTTCACCTTGAATTACACTCAAAGTTGTCATCAGATATAAATAAGAATAAAAATAAGAATGTATTAAAGTATTCACATTTACTAAGCACTTAATATGTTCCAGACACTTGGAATACCTCATAGCACATAACCCCTCCCATGACACCTTGAGGAGGTACAATACTTGCTCACAGTTTAACAGAGTAACAAACTGGGACTCCGGAATGTGGATTAGCTCACTCGGGTCTACACCTGCAGAGCAGCAGGTCCGGGTTCAACCCCTGGTCCTTCAAAGCCAGAGCCTGTATGTCCCCTTCTGCTTTCATCTTTGGAGTCTATTTGAGTTTATGCAACAATGAAGGCAAAAAGCGGGGCATGCAGTGACTGGAGACCGTGTCCACATCCCACCTTCGTCAGGGGCTTGTCAGATTCCTCCAAGCAAATGGGCTGTCACGTGCTTCAAGATATAAAGGTCGTGATGAAGATCAAATGACTCTCACTTTCCTCTTCTGTACAAAAAGGTGACAGTATGTCAGAGTGTTTGAGGGCCTCATTAGAAAGTATTTCATTAGCTATTTCATAATATACTATCATAAAGGATGAATGATGATACTTCATTAGATAATATATAGGTAGTACGATGATTTCTTAGTACAAAACATCTCTGAATACAAAAAACTATGGTAATTATTGCTTCTATACATTTAAGTTATTTCAATTTCAAATCACTGCGTAGGTGTCCTGAAGGCTGAGCATAAAATAATGAGTGTCCACTTCTCGGCCGAGGTAAACAAGTGTAGGATCCTGCGACAGAGGTCTCTGCCCATCCATCTGCCCATTCCAGGGGGCCCGCTCCTCAGGAACTTCTGAAGCCTGCAGGTCAGCAGGGCTGTGTGCCTTTCTTTCTGCTCTAGTCGCCTCTCTGGAAAGACTCCAAGTCAGGACACAAGGCTGAGAGCCACCTCTGCCTGAGGCCACAGCAGTGCAGGAGACTCGGGCCACACCTTGCACAGGCTTCCAAGTAAAGGACCTTCCAGGGCCCTTGCCGCTGGAAATATTTGCTATTTAACAATCCAGCTCAGCGCTTCCACTGGACTTCTGGACCGACTCCCCTCACAGGAACAGCGCCCTGCTCCCAGCTTGCGGCCCTGCGCTGTGCAGAATCAGAATCACAGAGTTCTGAGTCCTCTAAACGTCCGCACCCAGCTGACCGGCTTCCCTAGCAGCGCCCCCGCCCCCAGGCCTCTGCACCGCTGGAAGTCACCGCTCTCACCGCAGGGCAGCGGTTGAGGGCTCTCTTGCTACACTGCCACCTGGAGTTCTTGGAGAGAAAGAATACAAGTAACAGATCAAAAGAAGTGTCTCCTGTTTTCTTGTCGTAGTTGTTGTTTGTTTTCAATTCTTTGTCCTAGATACAAGGCCTTTGTCTGAGAGATAACTGGCTAAAAACTTTTTCCCACTCTATGGGTTACTTTTCACTCTGTTAGAGATTTTTGTTGTGCAAAATAATAAGATGAGATCCCAGTTGTTGATTGTTTGCGGTATTTCCTGTGTGATCTGGGTTTTGTTCAAAAGGTCTCTGCTTACACCTATGTCTTCAACGTTTCTACATATTTCCTTTTCTAGCAGATTGTTTCTATTTTAATATTTAGATCTTTGATCCACTTTTATTTTACTTTAGTGCATGGTGAGAGACATGGATCTAGTTTCAGTCTTTAGCAGGTGGAAAGCCAGTTTTTCCAGCACCATTTATTAGAGAGACTGTCTTTCTCCCAAAGAGTGTGTTTGGCCCCATTGTCAAAGATAAAGTGGCTGAGTGTTTGGTGTTGTGTCTTCACCCCCCAAATTCAAATACTCAACCCATAAATGAGCATCTGAGATGAATATGCACTTCTCAGATGAAGAAATACAGATAGCAAATAAATATCTGAAAAATATTCAACATCATCGATCATCCAAGAAATGCAAGTTAAAACAACACTATCTCACCTCAGAAAGTGTGGCTACTATCAAGAAATCAGCCAATAACAAATGCTGGAAGGGCTGTGGGGAAAAGAAACACTTCTTCACTGTTGGTGGGAGTTTGGACTGGTGCAACCACTGTGGAAATAAGTGTGGAGATAGCTCAAAAAACTAGGATTAGAGGTCCTGTTTGACCCAGCTATTCCCCATCTGGGCATCTTCCCAGAAGAATTGAAAACATCATACCACAGCAATATATGTGCACCCATGTTTATAGCAGCACAATTTGTAATAGCTAAATCTTGGATACAGCCGAAATGCCCATCAAATGAGGAATGGATAAAAATGATGTAGTATTTTTATAGAATGGAGTACTACTCAATCATAAAGAAAGATAAACTCATGACTTTTATAGGTAAATGAATGCAACTAAAGACCATATTCACATGAAACAAATCAGGCTCCCATGTGGAATCATTGTATTGTCTCCCTAGTATAAGACACTGAAGGAGCAAATAAGTACCAAATGTACAATAGATGTGGTGAGAGGGGAGGGAAGTGCTCAAAGCAAAGAACTGGGATTGGGGAAAGGAGAAAAGAAGGGAGGGAAAAGGAAAAAATCCAAGATGTTATACTACTAGTTTTTCTTAGTTCACTGAAAAGAAAGTTCTATGCTAGGGCAATATCTATGCCCGTATCTTGTACTCTGAGTAACTACTTTAAAGGTAACAATACTCAAAGCTTCAACTACTGTTACTCTTATTGTTTAGTTATGAAATTTTGTTCTATTTTTTCCATAAAACAGAAGGGTTCAGGGGGAGTTCCACTGTCCAGCACTAGGAACCAACTGCATCCATGTCTTTGCCCTAGTGTGGTGTGTGGCTTCTTACATTCCAGGACAGACTGTGAGGATGGCTTGAGCCCCTTACTCTGGGGCCCTGGGAGCACACAGGCTGGGACAGAGCAGACGTCTGCTTCCCTCACATCTTTCCATCGCTAGGGAAGAAAACTTACGTGCCAAAGTGTGCTCACTGGCAGTTCTAAGGCTGGCTCTGTTGTGAAGAAGCTCAAAGCAGGTTGAGGGTAAGAATGGGGAAGAAGTCATATGTTGCTCTTTACTAGCTAAAAGGCTTTGTACAAGTTACTTTGCCTCTTTGATCATCAACTTCCCATTTTAAAACAGGGGCAACCATGTCTGGTTTACAGAGACAATACGGAAGAGACTGCACAAGTAAGCCGACCTGTGTCGCCCTTTGGGTATTCGACGAGAAGTCGCTATGCAAGGGCCACTGTAGTGTCTGTCTTCTCAAGGTCACCAATGACCCTCAATTCCAGAACAAAGCAGAGAGAGCAGCCATCAACTCCCTAAAGTGAGAGGTTTGTTATTCAGAGAAAAGAACTGTGCTTCAACCTCTCACTGGTCTGGAACACAACCTTTGCCATAGACACTGTTCAAAAATTGTTATTAACATGTAATAATTATAACATGTTGATGTGGTTCAGTGTGCTATTTTCACACACACATTCAGAACACACCCACTAAATCCACCCTTCCTTTAGCCCCTCCTCACAATCACCCTTCTAAACTTTATTAGTCACTATTCTACAGGTTCAACATAGGAGAGGCAACAGGTAGCATTTGTCTTACTGTGTCTAGCTTATGTCACTAAACATAATGTGCTTTAGTTTGATTCATTTTGCTGCAAATGACAGAAATTTTTCCTTATGGCTGAATAATGCCCCATTGTGTACTTGGACCACATTTCCTTTATCTGTCCACCCACTGATGGGCACCTGGACTAACTCCCTACCTTGGCTATTACGAACAGGAGCCCAGGGACCTCTGTGATAGACGAACTTCATTGTCTTTGGGTATATATACTGAAGTGGTTAATAAAATCCTCGCATAGTCTATGTAGCTCTATGTTTAGCTTTTTTTTTTTACCTTTTTATTTAAAAGAGATAAAAAGTCAGAGAAGAAAAAAAAGCAAAAGAGACAAACAACAACAACAAACTCAATAACAATACAGGCTTTCAAAATATGATAGATTTTAACAATGGTTGTTATATTGCACATTGTAATCTTCAAAAGGATTACTTAGATTACCAGACACAGACATGCAAAATTGATCTAATCACATGAGTATTAACTGCTCTTTTCCAAGAACTAATACAATTGGTAATATAGTCATTTTAGCTATCTTATGTGTATATGTACAGTTTATGTATTTTTCCGTTTCCCTTCCTTCTTTCCTCCTTTCCCCTATCCCAGTTACTTTTCCCCTTTGAGCAGTTTCTCGCCCTCATATAATATTTATTGTAGATTTTGGGACATATTTGTTCTTTCAGTTTCTAACACTAGGGAAACTATACAGTACTTACACATGTGAGTTTAGTTTATTTCACTTATAAGTATGGTCTCAAATTGTGTTATGTTTAGCTTTTGGAGGAATCTGCATACTTTTCTTTTTAACAGTGGTACTAATTTACATTTTCACCAATAGTATATGGACTCCTTTTCCCGCATCCTCACCGGCATATATTTGTTTGTTTTGGTAATAACCATTGTGACTGGGGTAAAATGGTGCCTCACTGCATTTCCCTGGAAGCAGATAACATTAAACGCTTTTCGAATATTTGCTAGCCTCTTACATTTCCTCCTTTGAGAAGCGTATGTACAACATTACTGTCCTGACACAATGCATTCATTTCCTGTTGTCACTGGAACAAGTTACCATAAGTTCGGTGCTGTCGAACAACATGAATGTATTCTCTTATATCTCTGCAGGTAACAGTAGCACCCTGGCTTCTCAGGGCTAAGGACCAGGTGTCAGCTTCACAGGTGGCTTCCGGAGGCTGCAGTGAGAATGCCTTTCCTTCCCTTTCTCAGCTCCATCTTCAAAAAGCCTCACTCCCACTTCAGCTTCCACCACCACAGTGCCTTTTCCCTGATGCTCAGTCCTCCTACACCACCCTGAGAAGCACCATGATTTCCATGCACCCCCCAATAGTCCAGGATGATCCCCATCACAAGATCCTTAACTTAATGACACCCATAAAGTTCCTTTTGCAGCCATCACAACCTTGTCGTGCAACATATTCCTCACTTTTGTGGCAATGTTGGTAGAAAGGAATCTAGTGTGCTTCATCATGCATAATATATAATACTTCATAATCCTAATAAATGTCTGTGTTACCAGTTTATGTATTTACTATGCTTTCCTTTTTAACTGTTATTTTAGATCATACTTCTTCTACTTAAAAAAAAAAGATTTACTATAAAACTCCACGCTGTGTATGAGGTCAGGAACTTAGCTCAGCGGTGTAAGTGCCTGCCTGACAAACATAAGGTCATGAGTTCGATTCCTGGTACCACCAAAAAAAACAAAAAACAAACAAACAAAAAACCCCTCTGTGCTGTGTTACACTGGCAGCAGCCTAACACATGTGCTATTTATTAGTGCCCCTTGATTACGTCAAGGGAAAACAGCAATTGATGTGCCCCGTGTAGGTTTCGGAAGCACAGTCTATGATGTACATGTGGCAGTGCAACTGCCCTTGCACTTCTCAGAATGTGTCCTTATTGTGAAGCAAAGCCTGTGCTCCTGTATTCCAGAGAGTGAGATGTGGGTGCAGTGCAGGGCCATTATTCAGGCTTCATACCAAGTCCCCCGTCATGATTACATACAGGGGCAGTTCCGCTACTCTTTCTCACTAACTCATCCGACAGGAGATACGGAGCCACGCACTTCATTCTTGATCACAGTCGAGCAATATCCCAAGGTAGCAAAGCCCCAGAAGCCTGGCGGACCCTCTCACTGGGATTGCTCTCTCACTCACTACAACACACCATTATAGGATGCCTGGATCTTTCTTCTGATGGGAAACAAAGACCCATTTCTCTCCCTTGCTTTTGGATCCAAAAGCAAACATTGAAACCATCTAGGAAGCACGAATTTATGTAGAAGGCTTGCTTTTTGGAGTATTGAAAATAAACTGGAAAGACGGACACATTTGTGCCAGTGTGGGAGTTCTAGTACCAGATGCTTCCACTCAATTTACAAACCTTCTGAATATTCCACTAGACCTAGAGAATTCAGATTTGCTGTCAATAAACTAATTAATTTACAACTTATTGTATATAGTCTGTACCCCAAATATTTTTATATTAACTCTCTAGAGCATCGGTACATAAGCACTCATTTACTTATTAAGTCATTGAACAAATGTTTATTGAGTGTTTATGATAGAGCAGGCACTGAGCTAGAGCCATCAGAAATAAAGCAATGAACAAAAGAAAGTTTTCTTTTCATTTTTTATAAAAAATTATGCATAGTTTAATGTACAGATTCTACACACAGAATTGAATTATAACTATGTGGTCACTATTTTAAGCTTAATGAATTTGATGTTGAATAATACCATTCAAATCTTTTGGTTGGTAGTCTCATTTTTTCCCATTTTTAATGTATTTTATCAGTTCATATTAACTTCATAAAATATTGGGTTTCAGTGTCATATTTGTATGCAAACGCATGACATACGTTTTCAGTTTTATCCTTTATTAGTCCGTGTTCGCAGCACGTAATGATCGCACTCCTCGTGGGGAGCTGATCTACGTACATAACACATCGCATGCCCCCCCTGCCTTCTGTCCTCCTTTCCTTCATGTCTTGGTCTCTTTCCCTTTTGCAAAAGTTCTGGCTCTTTTTTTCCTGTGTATTTTGCTCTTTATTTATATTTTGGGTTTCTCATATTGCAGTGTGTTTATGAATTATGAAATTACCTCCTCAAGACATTTGTGGTAGAAGAGTGATGAATGAAAACAGCTCAAAACTTCCCATAGTAAACAAAAATCATGTCCATGAGAATTTTACAGCAGTGAGTGTTAAAGAACTCACTAGAAAGAAATCACTGAGGTTACTTTCCATCTCACTCCTCCGAAGACAAGCTGAAAGTTAGAGGGCTGGGGTGGGACTCAGAGAAGTAGGATGAGTTACTTCCTGCCAAAACCTGGCATTCTGATAGGAATGGGGTGCTGACACCAGGAAAACAGGCATCAGCCACAACACAGAATCACCCTAAGAGTAAATCACCACATCCTTCTGTTTTCCCTGTCAAACTGTGGCAATGCCACACACGAAAAGACAAAACAAGAGAATAGATGTAAAAGTATACTGCACTTTGCACCAAAGTACACAATCTGTGATTTTACCATTAACATAAAAGTGCAATTTTCAAAATGCCCTGTGAGTTTATTCTGAGAGGTTTTGAGGATTCTGTTGTTTTGTTTTGTTTTGTTGTTTTAGCATAGGCTCTGTGATAGCTTGGGGGTCACAGGAGAACACCAACCAACAGTTTGAAAATGATCCAGTACTTTAGTACCATTTCCTACCTAATTAATCAGTAGCAGGGCTGTTTCCATCCCACAGCCATTCAGCCAAGAGAACAAAGGACAAGGGGTGAAGGGCACCGTGGGTGATGACACAACCCTGAATGCCAAAGTGGCGGGAACTTAGACAATCACCATGACAAAGAGCCACGCCACACTGCAGGCCCGGTTGCTAAGTCCTTCTTAACCTTGAAGAAAAATTAATCTGCAGTTGTGAGTCTGACTTAGAATGTATTTTATCTGAAAAGAACAGCACAGTAACTGTTCAGACAACAGACATTTTTCTTCATGGCAAATAATTCACTTTTATCTTAGGGTATGTGGAAAAAAACACAATGACTTAAAGTAGACATAAAACACTTTATTAGGAAGGAGAAAACTGAGGCTACTGATATTGACATAATCTAAACGTCAAGGTAAAGAGTTGCAGTATCTTAACTGAGAGAAACCGGGCCCCGAGCACCATGGCCCCAAGATGCCCTTTTGCGCTCTTGTCAAGGCAGAGGACATCACAGCCAGAGACCAGGGTCTGGATGAGTATGAGCTGAAGAACGCTGGGCCTGAGCAAACCAGGTCGTGCCTGTGTGCCACCTCATCACCCTTCCTTGGGATACTGGTTGGACAGCAGAACAAAGCAAGCTCATGATGTCCATGCCATGAAGTTAACCTATGACAGCTCTTTGGTGGGGTGACTGTCCCACAGAACACAGCACTGTGGGGGTAAATGCTGCAGCTGCCACTTGACATTTCTAGTGCTTTCTGGCAAGTACTCATTCAGCCCATCACCACTAGACCTCCTAAGCAGTGTTTGTCTTGGTTTCTTTTCTCTCGTTGCTGAGACAAACACCTGACACCCAAAGTGAAGCAAGGAAAGGTTTATTTAGCTTACAGTTTCTGAAGATTTCAGTCCATAATCAGCTGGCTCCAAGGCAGGTTGGCACGGCACAGGGGCAACACTTCAAGGCAGCAGCCAGAGCAAAAGGGGTCAGCCGTTCATGGCGGCTGCAAGTGGCAAGAGCAAACTGCGCCAAAGAGACAGAACCTGCCCCCATTCCACCTTACATTGTATGTCAGCTCCACCCCTGGGCAGGTGCAGAACTCATATCGCCAATCCCAGTACTAGACAAGGAGTCAATCACAAATGCTAGATTCAGCCACTTCCATCAGTACATGAGGCTTGGGGGGCCATCTACATACAAACCATGACAGTGTTCTTGCTACATGCATGCCCCTCTCGGCTTTGCCCAGTGCTGCCATTGGCTCCTTGGAGACCATTCAAGAAGTGCTGTAGGACTTGCATGCTTCTCATGGATCCTCTCCCTCAGTATCAATTAACCCTATACCTGCCTCTTAGGGCCTGCGGGTAGTCTTGATCAACATCAACCCTCCCTGGCTGTCTCCCAGTATTTTCTTCCATCTCTCAGCAATCTACTCCAATGCCCCGGAACAGCTGGACTGTGGATAGGGCAAAGCCCAAATAGGTTCCATGTTCTGATATTCTATAATAGTGGGATGAACTCCAGGACAAGAAGTCCTCCAGGAGTAAATGGGGACAGGAATACAGGGAGACTAGAAAGGACTCTCTAGGGAAGAAAACAAAAGAAATGAAATTGGTGAAAAATGTAAAATCAGAAGAGAAAATAATAGAAAAAAGCTAAATTTCCTCTTATGAAATTAAAAATATTCCTGTCTGTAATATCAGATGTTTTACAATTTGCAACAAGATAATGAATCTTATGTGGCCTCTAGACTTATGAAATCTAAGCTTTTGAAAGAAGTTTTGCACAGTGGCAGTATCATAGCCAATGAGGTTTATCCAAGGCATGATTATTGCATTGAAAGGTCATGACAAGTGTGCCAGAAAGGCGTCTAAGAACATTGGAGGTCACAATGGGAGACCCACTCTCTTCTTTAGTTCTCAAATAAGATGCATTATTACAGTCAATGTCAGAAACAAGACAGCATCCAGCAAGTGGCAAAAATTATTCCTCATACACCTGTAAAAATCTGAGAGGAAAACTCTAGTTTTTGCCCCATGATTAGCTTCTTTAAAGAATTTGATTGTTGGCTGGGTGTATTGCAGATGAGAATAAACACTACCTTTGCCAGCTTCCTTGTAGCAAAGCGTGTTGGCCACATGACCAAGTGCCAGACACTAGATCTGCACAGAGTCATCTTCAAGAGAGACCCTGAAAGGAGGATACAACAAATTAGCCACTTCCTCCTCCCACCGCTTGGAATATGCACATGACTCATGAAGCCAAGGCATACACAGGCTGGCCTGAAAACGATGAAGTGACAAGAGAAAAGTAACAGTGAAGCAGCCCACGGGACCCTGGACTACCCAGCCCTGGGTGTCATGTTCATGACTGAGAAATGAACCTCTATCTTATTTAACCACTGCTAGTGGACGTGGTTGTTAAAACCAAAACTTAACAGTGAAGATTAACTGAATTAACAGTAAACATTTATTCTTTTATGGATATCTTATAATACTGTACTTGTGACCTGCAAATATAACACAGACTAATTGAGATTCTTCATTGAATTTTGTAAATATTGGCCCCATTTCTCTCTCTCTCTCTCTCTCTCTCTCTCTCTCTCTCTCTCTCTCTCTCTCTCATCTCTTTCTCTCTCCCCAATACACTGTGATATTTCACCCCTTAACACTTAAACTTACATTCTGGGACATATAAATATTCTTCTACATAGCCACAATACTATTGTTATGGCTAAGAATCATGCTATAAATCAATACATCATCCATATTCAAAATTTCCCAGTTATACCAATATGATTTTTTTGAAAATGCAGATAAAACAGATATGTGGCAAATACGATGCACTAAAAAAAGATGTCATTAAAAATAAATTTAATCAGGAATGAAAAAAGTACTAAGGGTGTAAGGAAAACAGTACTTATAAGACAAATAAAAATACTATGAGCAACCTTTTGAATAATAGCTCATCCACAAGTAATCTTTATCCCAGTAATGCAGTTTTAGTACTTTAAAAAAATCTATCAATATAATAAAAGAAATAATGGAAGAAAATGATATTATCTTCATGTGTGAAGAAAGACTAGTCAAAACAATAAACACCTGATCATTTTCTTAAAAACAGAAAGAAAAAATCAGCAGACTAGTAGAGGGGAAATTTCCAAAAGCCAATATAGATCATCCACCAATGTTCTATAATAGACAATACACTGAACCTAAACGGGAAAAGCTCCCAGAACCTTTAGACCTGGGAGTAAAGAGAAATTTTCTTTCCTCGAGAGAAAAATAAACTGTTGAAGGTAAACCCTGTGCTTGCTGAGACCCTTGTCTGCCTCCCTCTGTACATTAATATCTCATTGGAGCTGAGTTGCTCAGTCATTCCACTTTTCAATGAAACACCACAAAACAAAACGTGAATCCTGGCTTTGTTAGTTGCTGTGGAAAGCTGCATAATGCAACTTCAGTCTTAACACACAAACAGGCATCCCAGACAGATTTATCTGAAGGCCAGCCAGTTTCCTGTGGGGTGGACCCCAAGAGTGGAAGACAAAAGATAGAGAAACTGGACAGATGAATTTCTTTTCCTTTTTCATGGACTGTTACAAGAGGTGGTGGCTCTGTGGAAATTTTCTAAACTAGTTCCACAAAGGGAATAAGGGTTAGGGGAGAGGGCAGTGTAAGGGAGATGATCAAGAGGAATGGCTATAATCCCACTATATGTGTTACCAAAACACTATATTGAGACTCAATATTTTGTCTTACTAACAGGCACTAATGAAAACATTTTGAAAAGAAGTCCCTTGTTAGGTGTGAGCGCTTCTCACAGGAGTCAGGTGTGTCCTTGTAGCAGGTGGTAAGGAGGACTCCAGGGTAGTGGCTCAGGGCATCATGTTGCTTTACACTGTTCCTGGCTCCATGCCTCTCTCTTTCCATAGTCCTGCAGCCCTGAGCTGTCGTGCTCTGATAGAGTATATATTAGTCACTTTGCTGTCATTGGCATCTCAAATTAAAGGAGAGACTCGTTTGATCCATTTGAGAGGGTTCTATTATCATGGGTGGATTCCGAGGTAGTGATGGCATGGTGGGACAGGCTAGCAGAGGGAAGTTGCTTGAACCATGCAACTAGAAAGCATGAGCGAGAAGGAGCTGAAAGAAGAGCCACGTGACCCACCCTCTCAGCCGGTTCTCCCTCCTCACTGCCCTTCACCTAGGAACTCGCTAGTGATGAGGCCAGCATCCCCACAATCCAGTCACCTTCCAATAACCTGGGGGGACATTTTGAAGCTAAACCTTAACAGAATATTATCACACTTATCTTCCACTAGATTCTGCTCCCTGAAGGATCAATGCTAATACGTAAACCAGCTAAAATCACTTTAGTTTTACGACGTGGAATTCCTGAATCACGGTCATAACACAGTCAGCTGAACTCAACCAAACACTTACGCAGGGAACTGCCTGCTCAAAATAACACCCACTTCCCAGAGCCAGGCAGATCCTCATGATGAGTTAATGTGGGGTAGAAAAGCTCAGTCTTGCAGCCCTCTGGGTGCCCACACCGATACTGCAGGGTTCAAGGACCAGCAGAGATTCAAATAACACTGGTGAGAGAATCAAGTCAAACTATGCTGAACACTGGTACTCAAGTGAACCCATGAATGGGATCTTGCCCACATTCTGCAGAAGAGCTGAGTATCTTTGGCTTGAAGGCCCTTTGTGCAGGGTACACTGTGACAAATTCTACAAGCAAGTTGTGGCGTGAAGGCTGTAGCAGACACTATTTCTGTGACTTTCCTGGAAATGACTCAGTTTCTCAACCTTGGGACTACTACCATTTGGGGCCAGATAATTCTTTGTTGTGGGGATTGTGCTGTGCACAATGGGACATGAGCAGACTCTTTGGCCTTTAATCACTAGATGTCACAACACCATCTCCTCAGTTGTGACAAAATGCCTCTAGACATTCTAAATATTCTCTCTCTAAGTGGTAAGGCATCCTTAAATGAAAACCACTGGATTTGACGAATGATAATAATTAGGACTAACTCCAGCTTCTTGTTCCTGACAATAATAGCTGTATTTTTGCTAAGTTTCTGCTATATAACATTGCATACATATATACCACCACCTAGTGACTCCAGCTGCCACGTTTCCCAGACTTGGACTTGGGAAACTCAGTTTGAATCATGTGAATGCTTTTCCACCATTTGAAATGAGAAAGCAGACATTCAACATGCAGCTTTGCTAGGAACAGTAGTGTGCTGGTGCCAGCTCACACCTACTCCTTAGAGCTAGTACAGGGATCTCTTTCCAAACCCCCATTCAGAGACACCACACTGATAACTTGTAATGAGCTATAGTGAGAGAATTCACACCGTGGAAATTGGCAAATGCTATTAATGAGGGATTGTTGTTGGTGTGTTTGGTGTGGTGCCCATCCCAGAAAGTCCATTACTAAACATTTACCAACACATCACCACCCAGAGTAAAGTGCTACCAAGTCAGAGGATGGAATCTTGAAAAAGAGGAGCAGCTGGACACTAAGCATTTTTGCAAGACACTTAAACTTGTAGAAGGAGTTCCTCAAGATGGATGGCTGTGTCACAGACTAACGATTACAGAGATGATATTAAATAAGTTTTAATCGATAGCTTTACAGTTGAGTCTCAGAAACCCTATGTATTCCCTGTCATGGATATGCAGCAAATATAAAGCAAAATTAGAATGGATGTAAATCATCATAGGCAGATAATTATCCCAAGGTAGATCAATACACTATCCTTGGAATGTAGGCTGCCTGGTGGTTTATGAAGGGAATCAATCATTTTCAAAACTGTACATAAAGATTGGATACCTCCAGACACCCATGCATGGGGAGGGAGGGAAGATGCTTGCCATGGGGCTAATAGGACAGGGTGCCCCAGGATATGAATGGAGCCCCAGCTCTCGGGAAGGGAGGAAGAGCAAAGAATCAGAACTTATATTTAAATAGACAGTTTAAGAATACTTTTCCTGAAATAAAAGAATATTCAAATCATGATTTTGAAAGAGCATGCAGTGACTGGAAACAGTGATCCAGAGTGATGACTGCAGGAGATCCCTACATAAAATTACTTTAACCTTTTAAAATAAAGATAATATTACCGAATTGAGCCAAAGATTCTCCTTTAAAATGCCAAGTTTTCGTTAACTTGATTAAAAGTTACAAGTACAGTATTAGAATTATTTTCTGGAAAGACATAACTCCACCTGCTTTTGACTAAAGAGGTTAGGTGTGCCTATGAACTGCTCTTCAGAGCATTTTCTGAGCTAATCAATGCCCCTCAGCTTGTATCCTCACCCAAAAATTCTTTTTTATTATACGTTCGGCCAGTCTGTAGGACTTAAAGTAGCCAAGGAAACTCTAGCAAGTTAAAAACTCATTCCCTTGTCTTTTTAGATCTTGCCAAATTGGATTCTAGTCATAGGTGTAGTCCTTAGTAAATTAAATCATCATTAATAATTTTAAGGAACATGTATATGAAGTTCCTTGTCAAGTGAGGACTGCTGGTACAAGTTTGTGTTCTCTAAAATCAAAGAATAAATTTTAGGAACAGAGCTTAAGAGCAGAATGTATTTATTGAGAGAAAGAAAGCTTCTGTCTGAGAGCAAGACAGAAGGGGTCCCAAGTGGATTGCCAAAGACTCTGTCTTTTCTAGGAACTTTTATAAAGCAAAATCACAAAGTGAGGTGGGTATAAGGTGGGGAAAACATGGGAACTCGCAAGGTGGGAAGAAGGTGGGACAGAACTATGGTTAACCAATAAGATTAATCACTCAGGTAAAAGTGATTAAATCAGGGACAAATGGGGAAGCAAGTCATGTAGCAAGGGGGCATAAATAACAGTGACTCTTCCTGTAAGGGGTTAGGATGGTGATTCCTGGCTTCCTCAGGGTGATAGAGACCTACTTAGACTATCAGTCCCTGATGTTTATCCTTAGGACGTTTGTGGGTGCATTTGTTTTATCTTTTGTCTTAAGGTCTGGCCTACAGTAGAGGTGTCTGTCTCCCCCACAGTTGCAAGGTATCTGGTCTTCTGCACTGGCTCCTTTGAGGGCCCAGCCCTATCTGACTGCCTATAATATTTCTATCTAACTCAGTTGCCTATAACACTGGCATCTCTCAACTATGTGCTCATCAGTGAATACCAAAGAAAAAAACAAAACTAAATGTGGATATCACAGCACTCTTCCCTGAAGCCACTGACAGTAGGGTTGGAGACACCCTTCTGTGAACCCAGCTGTAGTACACAGAGACAATGGTTTTGAAGGAGTGCCCTCACTTGTAGGGAAGTCAAAGTCCTCTGGAGGAGCAGAGCCAGCAGAACATGCAGATAACTATAAGAGGGGCTTATCCGACTAGCTTACACCATCAGAGGCTAGAGGGTCCCACTGCACAGCCATCTGCACACAGCAGGAAGTCAGCCACCATGCAGTCCTCTGTGCAGCACAAGAGGAGACAGCGACTTCCAGATGAAGGTCTGGAAGCTCCCGGGCACCCTGAGAGTCACTGTTGTGAGTCTGTGTCCAAAGCTGAGAAGCTGAGTCGGATGATGGCAGCAGCTGAAGACGCAGCTGCTCAAGGAAAACTGAGCTTGTGCCAAACAAGCTTCTTCTTCCTCCCACTTGTCTTCCATCTGAGCCCGACAACGCCACCCGTGTTCAGGGGGGTCTCCCCACTGGGCACAACGACCCCCACACCAGTCACCTCTGGGAACACCTTCGTGGCCCAGCCGGGACTGTGCTTCACCAGCCTTCTAGCCGTGGCTGAATCCCATCAGGCTGACAGCCAGGGTGAGCATCGCAGGGTAGCAGCTTTCTCTTGACCTTCTTGAATGTGACTCGAAGAAAACAAATAACTCATTCAAAATCAGGTGAACTTATGAAACAGTTTCAGAGTATCTCTAAAGCTTGTTTTCACATTGGAATGGTGATTCTGAAATATGTGGAGTCTAGAAATGAAGTTTTACTCAATTAAATTATCTAATCAATACGCCAAGCCATACATACAATAATTCACTTGATTGTGGTAATCATTTCACAGTGTATATCAAATCATCATGTCACACACTTTGAATGTATACAATTTTCATTTGTCAACAGTACTTTAAGAAAACAAGAAAAACAATTATTCAACCAGCTAAACAGTAATATCTTTTTCAAACATACATATGTACATATATAACACACATGATATACACACATAACACATGCACACATAACACATAACACATATCTGTTGCAAAGGTAATAAATATGTCAGAACATTTCATTACAGCATCTTTATGCCCACAAAGTAACACTTTGCAGGTTACTGTTATTAAAACACATTAAATTCAAAACAACTGCTATTCTCCTGCTATTTAAAAAAAATCAGAGTCAATCCCAGATACTCAAAATCCATTTTACCCCAGGTGCCCTGCATTCTGAACTAACAAGCCCTATTGTATTTCACACTGGGAGATTCTTCGTTACACGCCATTAGCTAAACTATTTGTTCTCCTTTGAGATTCGACATAAACATTAGTATAGTTATTATTGCATCCATAAGATACATACGTGATTTATCTGCTTTTTAGCTTTCAAAATAAACTGCATTCTCTTGACTAACATGCTATTTGGGTGTGTTTTGAATTTTAACCACACATATCTGGAAAGGAGCCATATTTAAAATCTGAGAGGCAGAGACCAGACCTGTGGCTTTGGCGTGGGAAGCCAGCAGAGCTAAACCCTAGCAGCCACGAAGCACACACTGGGAGGGGAGAGCAAGGCAGGAGGCTGTCCAATTTGCTTTGCAAACAGCACCTAGGAGGAGACAGG
>RJWT010008578.1:0-26143 GCA_004365215.1 Cuniculus paca | reverse complement strand
GTTTCTGTTTTTATATCTTCATTATGCTGTGTCTTGGTTACTTTTCTTCATTGCTGAGAGAAACACCTGACACCCAAAATTAGGGAAGAAAAGGTTTATTTAGCTTACAGTTCTGGAGATTTCAGTCCATAATCAGCTGGCTCCAAATCAAAGTGACATGGCACTGGGGCAACACTTCAAGGCAGCAGCCAGAGCAAAAGAGCAAAATGCAAACCTCTACCCTCAAATTATACTCCAGCCACCCCAACCCCCTTCCCAGGGTGGGTGTAGCACTCATAAAATGCCCTTGCCCTCTTTTGCACAGGATGAGGATATTTACAAAGACCCCTGGTTTCCTGCTGAGTCTCTCAGTTAAACTTCTAAACTGCTCAAGTTGACACAATGTATTAACCATAACAGTTTTGTTTTGTTTTGTTTTTTGCTGGTTTTATTTTGTGTATTTTCTTTGATTTTACTTATCCCTGCTGGTATGGGCAGTTATATTGCAGATAATAGGAGAGATTATGGTAGCCATTATTGATTACTTTTTACCCTATTTAGAAGTTATGTACCATGTTCATTGTTTTATTGTGATTGATTCTACTCTGTTTTATTTTGTTTGGTTGTATTCTTTTCTAAATAAATAAATAAATACTAATGTAGTTAGTGGGCTCCAAAATGCACAATGCATATTGTGATAGTGAAAGGGGAGGAAATGTCTAAAAAGGCAAGGCAGTGGCCATTGTTAATCTATTATTGTGTTTTGAAAACTGTATTGTTTTCATTGTTCTGTTTAGTTTGATTTTTTCTGTTTTGTTTTGTTTTATTTTATATTTGATGGCATAGACCACTATTTCAAAGATAACAAAATATAATATGATAGCCATTATTGATTTCCTATTCTCTTGTTTTAAAGCCCTGTATTGCTTTCATTGTTTTGTTTTGATTGATTTTATTCTATTTTGTTTTATTTTATTGTATTATGTCTGATGGTATAGACAGCTACTTTGAAAATAACAAGAGGCATTATGGTAGCCACTGTTCTTTTACTATTATCTTGTTTTGAAGTCCTATATTGCTTTCATTGTTTTGTTTTTATTGGTTTTATTCTGTTCTGTTTTGTTTGATTTTATTATGCCTGGTGATATAGGCAGTTATTTTGAAGATAACAAGAGGCATTACGGTAGCCATTATTGATTTCCTTTTATCTTGTTTTGAAGTCCTGTACCACATTCATTGTTTTGTTTTGTTTTGATTAATTCTATTCTGTTTTATTTCATTTGGTTTTGCTCTCTTCAAAATAAAAAAGGAGTTAATTTAAAATAATAACAAATACTGAGAAAATAGCAAGGTGGAAACCAAGAACTGTCTATGATGAATGTGTATAGCTGTTCTGAGCCAAGGAAGTGACTAGCATCACATGGACCAACACAGATCAACATCACATCAGGGTACAAATCAAGAAATCATTAGGAGCCAAGAACTCCATGGAGAAGAGCATACTTGTAGAAGTACACAGTGTAAGGACATTTTCCTTAACCACTCTTAGCAATATTGGTCTACTCCAAAATGATAATTGTATATGTGCCCCTGCTGAAGTCAGTTACATAGTACTTGTATATAGCATTTTGTCAAAATATCATTTTCTTATCACTTTATAAAATTGGGCATTAAAATAGGCCCTACAGGTAATATCTGATGGAACCTGAACAGCACAGGTGTAACTAATCCTTATGATTGTGATCACAGAGCCCCAAGGAGGTAAATCCCAGTCAGCACTCACTTCTACAGAAAAAACACTGGCTCTGCTGCCCTCCACTCCTGTGTTAGTTCATCTGCCATCTGTGGCCTTCTCTTGCACTGTCTGACCTGTGGTTTGCACAAGGGCATCAGAAAATCTGAACCACTCGGAAGCTATCAGAACTGATAATGAACTTAGCTTAGTACCAACTCGCTTGTAAATCCCCTTGCTGCTACATAGGATGAGCACTGTGATTCCATCCTGAAGTCTGCCAAAGTCAGAATTTTATGCATATTTTACCACAAATTCCAAAATAATAATAATAATAGCAGAAGATAAAGAAGAGGAAGAAGGGAAACAATGGCAACAGCAGCCACCACCACCACCACCACTTGTGCTACTACCTCCACTGGTCCTTTATCCTGAGCTATTTTCCTTGTTAATTTTCATCGTCTTGTGATCCTGGCAGTTCTGACAAAGAAGGAGAAAGGGTATGAACTCAGGAGGATATCGGTGTCAAAATTAGCATGATAAAAGAATGAGCGAATATTTTATTTATACTTTCTGCTTTGGCTCTCTTTTTCCCTCCTCCATCTTGTGCTGTTCCCCCCACCCCCCGTGCCACATACACACACATGGATACATTTATCCTTGACATTGTTCAGATAGCTGGATAATTTTGCTTACTTTAGACTCAATCTCATAATACAAGCTTCAAAAAAGCCCCAGGTAAATGAGATTAATCATACAAGTATCATAAGCTCCCGTGAGAGAGGACCAATTCAATTATACTACAGGTAAGTCAAACTTCATATAGACACAATAATTTTATGGAAGAAAACCATAGAAATGGCCATTTTTGTGAAGAAAAATGCTATTAGAAAATAGTGCTGCTAGGGAAAAAATAGTGTCCTCTCCATACTCTCCCTGGGGCTTTGAAGATTTCAAGTGTGGTGTATTTTTTCAGACTATTTTAGAAAGAACAGCTGATTTAAACAATCTAAATAAAACTTGTGCTCAGTGATTTCAACAGTCATTGATGGCTTGTTAAGACATTTTCCAATCTACTTAGCATTTCATAAACCAATCAAACAGGCTATTGACTGAATTTTCCAGCATGCTTTCCTCAGGTGCCTCGTGCGTCATTCAGTCCACAGGGTAGATTAGGTGTTTTTTGTGCCTTTTTTTTAGGTCCAGCCATCCCCAACAATGCTGACACCATGCCGCTTTTCTCAGGGTCATTCTCTGAATGAGCCATGAGGCCAGATCTTGTCCTTGCCTGTCATCTCACTGCAGCCCTTCCAGGGTCATGGTCACCTGCAAGGTGTTTTCTCAGCTCACACTGAAGCCTGGCTTTGTGTAGGGCCAGAAAGGTTCTAATAAGGCTAACTCGCTATTGGTTTAAATGTCCCACAGCTACTCACCTTGTGGGACATGTTTTTAGATCCTGCTCTATTATTCATGGAAGCAGAGGCAAAAACAGAAAGCCTTTTCTGCACACAGACCTTTCCTCAAGATAGCATCAGGTAGAGGAAAAGTGATGTGATGGTGATGTTTCTAGTCTCACTTTGCAGAGGAGATGTTCGAAGGTCACAGTGTTGAAGAAGAAAGAACACAGCAACTTGTGTGGGAGCATGGATTCTGGACTCAGCCATGACCAAGTCAAACTCTCACTGTCCTCTCCAGCTGTGTAACCTTCAGCTAGTCACCCGAACTCCCTGCCTCAGTTTCTCAACTATAAAATACATATCATACTAAGAAAATATATCCCATCAAGTGGCTGGGGGGAGGAAGTGAGGTCATATATATGAAGTACTGAACAAAATGCTGTTTTATACTTACTATGATTATCATGATCATTGAGAGACTTGCACTTTTACTTAGCTATTGCAAAACTAGTGTATTTCCATAGCAACCAAGACACTCTCCACGATGCCACAATAACAAACAACCCCTAAAATCTCAGTGCCTTCTTACAAAGACTTTTTGTCACTGTGGTCACAGTTTTTATCTCATGCCATGGAACAACAATACCTAGCATGAATTCAACCCTGGAGTCGATATAACTCTACTCACCAGTTAATATAGGAACATTTCCTCCACACTGCCAGTAGGATTGAATGATTAAGAATTTTTCAGCAATCCAGACTCTGCTTGAGTGTCTTAGACAATAGGAAATTCACTGCCTAAGAGGCAAACAATTCCACTGCTGGAATATTATGACTTATACAATGGTTCACCTCATGCTGAGCTAAAATCAGGATAGGTGCAAATTTCAACGCTTTGTCCTAATTCTGATGAAACATGAGGAAACAGTAGCAGTGTTTCAAGAAAGACCTTCTGATATTTGATGAAAGCCCTGGGAGACTTTGCTTGGTTTTCTATCTTAATCATTCTATCACTTTTCATGTGACAGAGACTTCAGGACCCGCCAGACCTTCTTTGCAATCTGGTTATAAGACACCTAATGAAAAACTAATGTTCCAATCAGAGGCAAATACATTGCAGAGAATGTTGAATGAAGAAAGTTAAAATCTATAATATAATCTATATCATTTTTTCTCCTGTTTATGTTCAGCTACTGTGGAGTAATGAAATTCTTTCAGAAATACTTAGTGGAGAAGGAAAAAGACAGAGTTGATATTACATAATAAACAATTTATTCTATAATATTAAGTATAATTAATATTTTAAGATTGTCTCATTCCTAATGCTGTTAGGTGGGGCTACTTTTCAATTGTTTGCTAGAACTCATGGGAAGTAGATATGAATAAAACACAGCACTTTTTCCAAGATCTTCCTATCTTTCAAAGGTGCAGAGCTACAGATCTGATACAGGACCAGTTTTTCACCCTGAACATTGGAGCCAGATGGCTTTCGTGAAAAATAACCCCAGAATTTTAATTTGGAAAATCCAGTAACCTCATGAGCCACAAGTCACAAAACAATGGATAAGAATGAAAGGATTGATTAGTTTTAGGTTGAAGTTTGATACTCAGGGTCTATGGTAAAGAATATTTTACATTTAGAACTCTCCTCCCCAGCATGTATTCACTTGTCCTCTTTGATAATCATAATGTGAGTCACCAAAGACCATTTTCACTTGTTTGAGCACCATTTCTTGGGCTATCTGCATGACCAGCTCCTTCTCGTCATTCAAGCCTCCCAGTAAGGTATGTCTTTCTTGAAGTTGGGTTTCCCTGGCCATGCATGTGCATACTCACACACACACACACACACACACACACTAACAGTCTCTAATCCATTACCTTGTTTACTGATCTTTGAAATTTCCCCTTTAATGTCTGCTTATTGTGAGGCTTCTTGCCCTCCACTATCAGTTAAGTCCTTTCCTGGCAAGGGCCCCTTCTGTCTAATTCATCAGTACAGGGAACCTCATTCAACATAGGATGAGTGCTCAAAATTACTTATTTTTTTTATTTTAAAGAGAATAAAATAGAACAAAACAAAACAGAAAAGAGTTAAACACAACAAAGCATTTCAGAACAGAACATTGCAAGCAATACAGGTCTTCAAAACATAACAACAGGAGATTAACAATGGCTACACTAGTGTTTCTTGTTTTCTTCGAAATCGTTGTTCATACAGTCAGACACAATAACTCAAACAAAACAAAATAATATAAAACCAGATAAAACAAAAGTGTGAAAGCATTACAGGCCTTCAAATCAGACAACAAGAAATCAACAATGGCTACCTTAATGTCCTTTGTTTTCTTCAAAAAAGCTGTTCATATCTTCTCACATATTGCAATCAAATAATAGAAAACAGACTTAAACCAATCAAATCAAAGAATAAAAGCATTATTGAACTTCAGAAACTTTTCCCCATATTTATTTTGTACCTTACTGAGTTTTTCAGTTTCTTATACTAGGGAGATGATGAGGTGTTTACACATGTGAGTTTGATTCATTTCACTTATGAGTATGGTCTCAAGTCGCATCCATTTACCTATAAAAGCCTCAATGTGATCATTCCTTATAGCTGAATAGTACTCCATTGTATAAAAGTACCACATCTTTTTTATCCATTCCTCAACTGATGGGAATTTGGGTTGTTTCCAAGATTTGGCTATTACAAATTGTGCTGCTATAAACATAGGTGCACATACATCACTGTGGTATGATGATTTCACTTCTTCTGGGAATATGCCCAGAAGTAGAATAGCTGGGTCAAATGGGACTTCCAATCCTAGTTTTCTGAGGAACCTCCAGACTGATCTCCACAGTGGCTGCAACCAGTCTACACTCCCACAAACAGAGGAGAAGTGTTTCTTTTTCCCCACATCCTCTCCAGCATTTGTCATTGGTGGTTTTCTTGATTGTGGCTGCTCTTTCTGGAGTTAGATGGAATCTCAGGGTTGTTTCAATTTGCATTTCTCTAATGACCAATGATGCTGAGCATTTTTTTCATGTATTTATTTGCCATTCGTATTTCTTCAGCTAAGAAGTATGTTTTTATCTCAGATGCCCATTTTTCGATTGAATCTTTGAATTTTGAGGGCCTGATTTTTAAAAATTCTTTATATGTTCTAGATAGAAGACCTTTGTCTGAAGGACAGTTGACTAAGATTTTTTTCCCAATTTTTGGGTTTTCTTTTCAGTCTGTTGGAGATTTCTTTTGACAGGCAAAAACTTTTTAATAAGACAAGATCCCAGTTGTTGATTCTGGGAAGTGTTTCCCATGCAGTCTGACTTTTGTTCATGAATCCTCCACCTACCTCTATGTCTTCAAGATTTCTACCTTCTTTGTTTTGCAGCAGATCAAAATTATTGTATTAATGTCTTAAATTGTTACCCCTGAGAACCAAACTCTGAAGCAGAGGTTTGTGTTCCAGAAGTTTGCAGGGGATGATCTTGAGAAAGACACATGTAATTGGGTAAGGGGAGAATTGATAGAGGCACAAGTCAGACTATGAGATGCTGAGATTGGATGGCTCTTCTGTGATGCTCCCAGTGCAGACCCATAGTGCCTGGCCTTGTTTTTCCACATGTGAGTCATTGCAAGTGAGTTGCCCTGGGGAGCAGATAATTTAGGGCAAGGCAGCACCCTTCAGCCAGGGTAAATCAGCCTAAACAAGCCCTTAGCTGTGAACCATCAGTAGCAAACATTCAGGGCAGCTGGAGGAGTCAGAGTTTGAGTGCGTAAAGGGGAATCTGAGCAGCACACCATAGCCGTAAATGAATGAACGATGAACTGATGAAATCTTCCTCTCTAAGTTTATGTTAAATCATCACTAATTCTGCTTGGCCATGTCCAAGCTGTCAACTCTATCATGTGACTCTTTTTTACACATTTTAACAATGTTGTCTATAAAATGCACTCTCAGCTACATAACCCCCAAATTATTTTAACATTAGTTTTTTTTAACTGTCTCAAATGATTCTAGCTCTTGTTTGTTACCCTATATTATTGCAGCTCTTAAAAAGGAAGAAACGTGTTTAATAAGCTTGTGACAAACATTTTCATTAAGATTTTTGAGTCAGGAAATTAGTCTATTTAAAATTTTATCTCCATCACCTGAGAAAACCCTGTTGCTAATAATCAGTTATTTAGGTTTGCTTTATTTGATGATACCTTATTACCCAGTTATTTTCCTGATTTAAGCATGCTGAGTAAAATTCTAGTTCCTCTGCTTTCTCTTGGGGCCTGCTTTGCGAAGTATTTTTTTTTTCCTTGTATGGGAAATGGTTTAAAGTACAAATAGGAATCTTGAACTGGGACAAGACTACCCCTGAAAAGTGTGGCAGATAAATACGAAGATGACAAAATAATAATCATTATACTAGAAAGATACAGGTTGCAGGGAGCAAGGTACAGGCCGACAGTTTCATTTCATGATTTGGGGTGGTCTTCATGCATACATTTGATGTGCTAGTGGAGAAATTTCTGACTAACGTGACTCAGCAGAATAGCTCTTCTCTGAAGGTTCTTTTAAAGACACCAATGTACAGAAGAGTAACTAGAAAACACAGGAGCTATTTTCATGCTCAGTTTGGGAAATAAGCCTCACCACTCTGCAAACATACCCACTACCTTCTCCCATTTCTCAACCAGACAATTGCAAGGTCAGGTTCTGACTGGACTGAGACTCCAAAGTCACCCACATGTGGGGTCAGGAAGGTAAGAGTCACGTCAGTGAGTCATTAGCAAATAGGAAGAGGGCAGTCCTTAGTAATTTTCTCAGCATGAGATGTTTTCCTGAACTAGGTCTGGTTTCAAACATCAAGAAACAGTAGACACTGTTTGTAAAGTTGCCACCTTAAAATGACTGGGAAGGATGTAACCTATGTCATGAATAGTAGCAACAAGTGGGAAGAAAGGAAATAACTTCCTTGTGGCATACAGAATGTGTTTCTGCCAAACTCTTTTCTAATCCATGGGCTGACAAGCAGACCGGCCAACTTGGGTTTCAACACAGCTTCTTGATATCCTTAGTCCAGTTTCTATCTCAGGCAGTGGCAGATTTATCCTGTATCTCAGTTCATCCATCACTGTGGCCGGGAACTCTGGGAACTGCACCTTGCCTATAAGGGCTGTTTATTAAAGTAAGAGACAGATAAGCAGGAAAGAAAATGTGAAGTGGGAGGAGGGAAGAAATTTGATAAGGGAGTTTCATGAAAGAAATTTGTAAGTGAGAAGCACTGGAAATATTACAAATCCCTATTTTTTTACATCTTTTTGGTTATACAGATAAATAGCATTCATTTTGGCAGATTCTTAACATGCATATGACATATTTTAATCCTATTTACCTCTCATGATCTCCCTTATTTTTAATATCTCAAAAACTGTAGAAAGAATAATTAGACTAGGGTATGGAAAAGAATTGGACCAATTTTCTTCTCCCCATCCAAGGACATATTAGAATCTTCATGGGAGATATCAAAAGTGAACATGTTGAAAACATCAGCTGATGCCTACTTCTGATCCATCTGAGGTCATGGATTGAACGGTCTAGAAGTTTCACTTTATTTATTGAACAAATGTTTAAGCTCTCTAGTTGGCTGACTATACCTAAAAGGCATGGGGAGAAAGACAGAGAACATCATAAAATGATTTCCAGTGCCCAGAAAACAGCCAAAGCATTTAGCCTTTTAGAGAAAATTCTACAGCATCACCTCTACACATGTGAAGGCTGACAGTTATTTTCATTAGAATCAGAAGGCAGTAAAACCTGGAGTTCTCACTGTGATCTTCAAGGCAGGCTGTGATTTCAACTGTCTTTCTCCTTACCAACCCACTTCTTGCTTATTCCACCCCAGGCACCATCTCTTCCCTTCAAACACTACAACTTTCTACTTATCTCAGAGCCTTTGCAGGTAGCGGTCCCTCTCCTTCTTTAGATCTTTGAATGATCATGCTGACTCCTAATTTAGGTCTCAGCTTAAATAACATTTCCTCAAAGAGCCTTTTCTTCCCATCTCCTGTAAGGTGCAGTGCACCAACTACTTCTCTGTTTTGTTTTCTTCAGACCTTTTAGAATCATGTGAAATCACTTATTTTTTTCTTTGTTTATTGATGATCATCCCAGTAAGCTTCAGGAGGGCATGGGCTTTATTTCATCGCTAGATCCCAATTCCTAGCACAGTACTAGGTAGGCCCACAATCAATCATCATTAAAAATTGTTTGAATAATTGATTTGATAGGCCATTTACTATGTTGAAAATGCCAACTCTTTTTTTACCTGTCCAGGGACACAAACTGTATACAGAACAGCTCAGAGGCTATTGCCCCAGTTATTGGTAGGTATCAGAAGCATTCAGTAATAAAAATAAAATGATAAACTAACTCTGAGAGCCTGTGGGTCACACCTGTTTTCCAAACCCCACTAAAACCTGATAGGATGGATATTTGTGTTATTCAGTCTGTTTACAAACAAGATAATTGAAGGATAACTGAGGGAAGTTAAGAAACTTGCTTAGTTACATCTTTAGTAGTTGGTGAAGCCTGGATTTGAACCCAGCAGTCCGATTTCACTTGAGAACCCTCTTTGCTCTGTTTTCTCGTTTTTCTTTGGCTTCATCTGTCCATCAACATATCCTAACTCTAAATCAAAAGAAAAACTGGAGCCAAATTCACTCTTCCTTGAAGACAAAACTTTCTAGATAATACACTAACACATCCTATGGTGCATCATTTTTTTCTATTTCTTAAAACCATAAACGCAAGTATTTTATCTCAGCTAACTGAAGCTTGGGATCATCTGAGACTTACTGTGGAAGGCAAGCATTTTTAAATTTTATTTGCTGCTCCAAATGATTGCTACATTTCATAGTAATTTGCATCCTTCAGTAAACAAACCCTCTACCACACACACACACACACACACACACACACACACACTGCTGTAAAAGGACAAAGGAAAAAAGACAGACAGAACCCGGCTCTTATTTCTCAAGTGTAACATCCTACTTTGACAATGCAAATCAAGCAACCGATATGAAAATTATTATGGTTTAGACATAGGTGTATGCCATGTGTCCAGAGGTAGGTGGGACTTTGGGGAGGGGACTGGATTATGGGTGCTGTAGCTGACTTGCTGTTAGGAGGTGGGCTGGTTATACATAGGGCAGTGAGCATGTGCCCTGGGCTGGTAAATCTTGCTCCAGCTCCTTCCTTCTCTCCTGCCTCCTGGCCACCAAGACACAAGCTGTTTTCCTCCACTATACCTGTCTGCTGTGACATTTCTGCCTTGGAGTCAAATGAATATAGACTGTAACCATGAACCAAAATAAACCTCTCCTTCTTCAAGCCCTGGATGCTGATTATTCTGTATCAGCAACCAAAAAAGTGACAAAGGCAAAAGTTCTGTGAAAAACCTCACTGGGAAAGAGTATGTTCCCTTGAGGCTTCCAAGTTTACTTCAAAACTGTTCTGTCCCTTCCTGGTAAATACTTTAAGAGTGGAGAAAGGAGGCAAAAGATGGGTATTATATTTCATATTCTTACCCTAAAAACTGTTACTGGTTGTTTGTGAAACGTTTTCGAATCAGGATCTTTTACCATGCAGACCAAAGTCTCCAGCTGTGCCTGAGTGGCACCAGCACGAAGCTCTCCTCTGGAGGCACTGAGCAGTCTCACAGTCCCCTTGGAGGGAGTTACACCTCTAAGTGCTGAATCGAAGGTCTAGGAGGCTGGATTTTCTGTTTATCAGAGCAAATAAAATAAAATTTAAGCCTCTTGATACATTTAAGGAAAGTTCTCAGACCACATATTGTTTCTCTTTAAACAAGCAATCCTTGTGAAATGTTTTATTATTGAAAAATAAATCAATAAAGAGCTTGAGGCAATCAAAGTAGTATATATGCTCACACGATTCCCCATAGCTTTGAAACTTCTTTTTCTGTATAAATATAATTACTTTTAAAAATCAAATGAAAACATCTCTTGTGTGTTATTAAACACAGGAACAAATCCAAAATAAATAACTGGAGGAATAGCCTAATTTTATTTAATAGTCCATAGAATGTGATAATGGCAGAAATTCAGTTCCAACCAGGAAAGTTTTTATTAACCCCAAAACTCTGGTTAATCTCAATGGATATCCCTTTTAAAGGTGATGAGGATTACATATATGAGGTTCAGCTTGGTGGTGAAGCCTTGTGGATCTAGAGTTTTCTATATAAGTATTATTAGCACCTCTGTTCCCTTAGTCACAAAGTCTTCAGGTGAAGAGGCTATGGCTGTGGTCAATGTGGAGAGAAGGAACGCAAGAGAAAAAGAAGGAAGAGAGAAGGAAGAGACAGCAAATTCAAGGTGAATAAAAGCAAAGACAAAGGTTAGAAGAGAAGAAACGCATTTAGCCTTTTTCAGATGTCTCAGAAACATTTGGGTTTGGTTTTTGTTTTTTTTTTTTTTATCTTATCCATAGAAAGTGAATGGTGTTGGGATTTAGAGTATTTGTGCTCAATAATTATACATTATTGAAGATTGGTCTGTATGACTGCTTTGATTTTTTTTTATTTTAAAGAGGATAAAACCAAGGAAAATAAAACAGAATAAAACCAATCAAAACAGTGTAAGTAATATAGCACTTCGAAACATTACAAAATCAACAATAGTTATCACAATGCCTTTTGTCTTCAAAATAGCTGCCGATACCTTCAGACATAGTAAAACTCAAACTGAACAGAATAGAATAGAAACAATAAAAACAAAACAATGAATGCAATAAACGACTTCGAAAGAAGACAATAGTAAATCCAAAGTGGCTATCATAATAAATCTTGTGATCCTTGAAATAGCTGCTCCTGCCATCCGATATAACAAAATCAAACAAAACAAAAGCAAATAAGACCCAACCCAACAAAACAATGAAAACAATACAGGACTTCACAACAAGACCATAGGGAATCAACAATGTCTACAACCCTCAGAAGGAGATCCCCCCCAGATGCCCTGCTGCACACTATCCTCTGAGCAGACCGGGGCGCTAGACCTGCAAGGTCAGTGAAACACCAAAGCACCACAGGCATCTGATTGCATTTCACCTCCATAGCTGTCTTCGCATCCTTTTTTTTTCAGGGTCAGCCGTCACTTAAGGGGGGTTGCCGGAGACTGGCACTTCTTGTTTGCCAGCCCGTGAGCCCGAAGGGACTGGTATCTGGCAGGATCCCTGCAGGGGGCGGCCAGCGCATGGCACTGGTCCCCAGGGGGACTTGCTTCTTGGTGAGGCCTTGTTCTCTCCCTCCACAGTCCACAAATGGTGCTGACTTATGGGGAAAAGCTTGGGTCTGGCTGTCCCCATGCCGCCAGCCGCCCGCCGCCCATGCGTGGTGCCGGTTCACAGGGCGGGGCTTGATTCTTTGTGAGCCCTTGTTCACTCCCAGTGCGGTCGTGAATGGCACTGACTCACGGGGAAAAAAGTGAATGCTTTGATCTTAGAGGTTAAGAATATAACATACACTTTAGAAGGCTGTATATCCAGCCTTAGTTTTCCTTTTCTTAAAAGATTTGAATTTCCTCCACCATCTTCCAAACAGTATTCAAGTTATCCTCATGCTATTTGAGAATGTACCTGATTCTGTTAATAGGCCAAATTGGTCATAGCACAGCAAATGACTGAAAATCTTTGTAATTGGTCCTATTCCTGTGCCTGAAGTTGATAAAGCTCCTGAGTCTAGATCCAGGGAACTGATACTACCATTGAAACTCAAACAAGTGCCTGGAAATTGTGGTCCACAGAACATTAGATCCAAGTGATGTTTTCATCAGTTTTCTAGCAGGACAAAACTTGCATGATCCATTTACTTTGAGAAACTTGAGTTTCAACAAAATGTAAATCCAATGATGTGACTTCATGAAGCAGATTTTTTTTTTGCCAAATTCCCCAACAAATTTTTGTGCAAAGAATGTCTAGTGATCACTGTCTCGTGGGATATACTTGAGGACGCATCTGTCTAGATAAATTCCTATTTCACCTCCTTCACTGAACAGTCTATTTTCCTTCTAGCTAGATGACTACCATCCATGGCTACAAAAATTTTACTTAGTTTTATGATTTTTGAAGAAGTAAAAGTCTATTTTTAAATTATTTTAACATTTGTATAACCCCTAGAGTTCCAGGAGAACTGAAATCATCCTCATTTTGGCAGTAGAAATAGACCCTGGGAAAGGATCATGACATAGTGAAATAAACAAAGCTTAGAAATTACTTGCTGCATGGCGCTGGGTAAGGTCTCAACATCTGCGAGCCTCTAATTTTCCTATTTAATGTGAAGGTGATGATGCACACCTCATAGACTGCATATGTTTTAAATGCATTCGTATCTGGGCGGGTATCTTTTCTAGGACTGGCCTCAGAGTTAACACTTCATCAAAGCGAGCTATCTCCCCCTACTCTTTCTTCCTCTCACTCTCCTCCCCACTCCTGAAGCCCAAAGTAAACATTTCAGAAAAACTGCTGAGGCAAATAAACGTCCCCCTTTCGTTCTAAAAATACAACTTCAAGAAACTCCCTTTGGCATTCCAGTCAGGGTGGAGCAGAAACACAGGTTTTAATTCCACTCATAGATGATGAGATTTCTAGACTGTGTCTCCTGTGACTCCATTCTGGAAAGGCCTCCTGTCACAAAACACAGAGATCAATCTCATCCCAAAGGTCACCATGTCTGTCACCTCCTGTCTAGACTTTTGCAATGCTCGCAACCTGGACCTCCCACAGGGAACCGTCCACTGACAGAAGATGACCCAGACGTGACAGCATGCTTGCTAGTCAGTCTGCAGCAAGCCCAGCACACCCAGGCAGATTCTCAGGCTTGGCTGCTGTTTGACATCAAGTCCAATTTACGATCCGGCTCGCGAATTAAATCACTGGGCAGTGATGAGCCAGGATGGCCGGGAGACCTTTGCATTGCACACAGCCCGCTGATAACTTGTTGGATGTAGAGGTACCTGGACACAATGCAGATATCTCTTCATTCATGTCTGTTTCCAATTCCAGTAACTGAACCCATGTGTGCATAGAAATTTAACCGTGTAGGTATGTGCAGCCCTGCCTCCCAAGACCAGAGACAGAGGTTCAGGGCCTCTTAGAGGTTTAAGTAAGCTGAGAACAGAGAGTTTCATCTTGTTTTAAGCTCAGAGGTAGTTAAAATTCACATTTTTGCCCAAATTCTAGCCCCTTCCACAGGTCATTATCTTGAATTGCTTAGAATTCAAAATGTATTACTGCCTACAAATCCAGAAGGTGCCACATTGGAATATTTTTCCAGTAGGGATGATATTATTCTGTATCAGTTCTTCTGATAGGCAATAATACCTCATTGGTCTCTGACAGATACCTCATTCAATTCATCACAAAGCTGTGGACAAGAAGCTGTAAGAAAATATAATTATGAACATAGCTCTCCCCAACAGAAGGTGCTGGGTCCATGGGACAAAAAGGGTTTCTTTAAAAAGATAATTGGGGGTCGAGGATTTAGCTCAGCAGTATAAGCGCCTGCTTGGCAACTGCAAGGTTGTGAGTTCAATCCCCAGTACCAAACAATAAAAAATAAAATAAATAAAAATATAATTGGTCTTTTCAGATTTGTTTGCTTCCACTTTGACCAAGAATTAAGCTAACTGGATTACCATCATTTGGACTTCTGAAGACAGGAGGCTGATCTTCTTGTGCCTTGTCAATTTATCAGTAATGTCCTTAATTTTATTTAGATGAATTCAACTCCCAAAAACAGCAGTGAAAAAAAGAGAAAATAGTCAAGAGTAAGAAAGCTCCATTTTTCACAGTGGACAAACAATGAAAAGGACCAAAAGGTATACTAAATATTGGGAAATGGGAAGAAAATGTTCAAAGGAGAAGAAAACAAGGGAGGAAAAGGGGGAAAGAAGGGGAAAGAAAAGAGAATGTAAGGAAAAATGGAAACAAACCTTTTGTAAATACAGAGGGAAAGAAATGTCGAGGGGAAGAGAATTGGAGAAAAAAAAAAAGAAGAATCAAGGTATATTATGTACAGGTACAAATTCCCTGTAATGAATGTGATCAGTTTGTATATTTAAAATGTACCAATAAAATTAACTTAAGAAAAAAGAAAGAAAGCCCATAGAACCAAAGAGAGGATGTTATGGTATATACATTGTGTCAACTTGAGAAGTCTAGAAGCTTAACTAAGTGACTCAGCAACTCTGCATTCTGGGGTGTAGAGGATAAATTGTTGTAGTTCTAGAATATTGTCCACTGTGTCAATTGAGAAGGTCAGAAGTTCAACTAAGTGATTCAGCAGGGGGCCAAGGTCCTTAGTTTATAATATCCTCAGCCTGTGCAAGAAGAGGGCACGCAGATGGTGTGAGTTCTAAACCTACCCCAGGGGAGTAGCCTGCACACAATCAGAGGAAAATGAGGGACTGATTGCTCAGTTCTTTGAGGAGCTACAGCCAATCAAAACAAAACAATGAAAATGATACAGTACTTCAAAACAAGATAATAGAAAATCAACAATTGCTACCATAATGCCTCATGTTACCTTCAAAATAGCTGCCTGTATCATCAGACACAATAAAATCAAAACAGAATAGAATGAAACTACTCAAAGCAAAACAATAAATGCTATATAGGACTTCAAAACAAGATAATAGGAAATCAACAATGGCTACCATAATATATCTTGATATCTTTGAAATAGCTTCCCATACCATCAGATACAAAAAAAATCAAACAAAACAAAGCAGAACAAAACAAAACAAAACAATGAAAATAATACAGAACTTTAAAACAAGATAACAAGGAATTAATAATGGCTACCACCTTCAGAATGAAGTCCCTCATAGTTGCTATATTGCATATTGTTATATAAATAGATGCTTAGACTACCAGCTTTAGGCCTGCAAAGTCAATCAAACAATTCAAGCATTAAATTGTTTTTTTCTTTTTTTACTTCAGTTGCTATCATCTCAGCCTGTGTTTTTCCAGATCAGGCAGTTGCTTACAAGGGGGGTGAGAGGACTCTTCTTGTCTCCCAACCCTCATGCCATGTGGCTCACGGGAAGGAGTTGTTTTTTTGTCTCTCCTCCTGGCCCACATGACTGTGGCTGGCTCACAGGAAGGGGTTGGCTTCTTGTTTCCCCTTCTGGTCTGCATGGCTGCCACTGGCTCACAGGAAGAGGTTGACTTCTTGTTTCTCCTCCCAATGGCCCATGACTCTTTGGTTTTATTCTGTTTTGTTTTGTTTGATTTTATTATATCTGATGGCATGTTCATCTACCTCAAAGATAACAAGATATATTAATGTAACCACTGTTGATTTTCTATTATCTTGTTTTGAATCCCTACATCATTTTCATTGCTTTATTTTGATTGATTTTATATTGTTTTGTTTATTATGTTTTATGGTATAGGCAGCTACTTTGAAGATAACAAAAAGCATTATAGTAGCCATTGTTAATTTTCTATTATGTTGTTTTGAAAGCCTATCTTGTGTTCACTCTTTTGATTGGCTCTATTCTGTTTTATTTTGTTTGGTTTCATTCTCTTTAAAATCAAATATATACATATATATGATAACAGTGTAAATGTTAAAAATTATTACAGTAAAACACCCACTGCCATTAACCCCCTTCAAAATATTTCATTTGTTAGCGCTAACAAACAAGTCCAAGGAAAAAAAACATTATTAAGCATGTACTATGTTATAGAAAACAAGGTAAGGTTTATTCACATATATTATCTCAATTATTCTTCAAAGTAGGCATTTTCATCTCCATTCTTAAAGATGAGAGAACCAGGACCAGTGAGATTACCATAACTGCTGCTCTATACTTTCAATATGTAATTGAAGATTGAGGAGCACGTTGACTGTGACTAACAAAGTATCTGATTGATAGTGAATTCATCAAATAGTATTTTGTATTTCTCAAATAATAAGAAACTTAGAGTTAAGTAATTCAAAGGTTTGTACAATAGGTCAGTGCTAGATCCACTTCTGTCTGAGTCTTATCACCTAGGCACAATGGTCACGAGATGGCTGCAGGCCTAGATTCCAAACATTCCAAACTGGGTGAGGGTATATGTATTTATGTGAAAGATATCTGAAGCTGATAGAATTAATAACATAAAATTGCAGGAACTTAGAAGTTTCTAGAGAAACATTCTCTAATTTTCTCATAATCTACTTTTGTCTAGAAAGGTAACTACGGAAGTCAATGTTGGTACAGGACCACTTGGAAATGCAGCCACCACAGAGCTACCAACTTAGAAACACAAACAAACTACACAGGTCCAGTGAAGATCCCTATGGTAAACAACAAGACACTCTGATTCCCAGGGAAACTTTCTTTAAAGAAATAAATTTAGCTATTGGCAAGATGAGCTCTCCCTTCAATCTCCCACAGCTAAGACTTGCCATCCATCTACACTGGCAACAACTGTTAATTCTATGAATTTGTGTGCAGAGTTAAAAGCAACAATAGTTTGCAAAAGTGCTCCTTGTCACCCATAACTGGCCCTCACTCTGCTAAGGCTCCAAGGTTCATCCTATGTGATGCGCTTATGAGCCAACAGAACTGGAATTTGGACCTCCAGGACCACGTAGCTTGCAGTACGACCTTTCCACTACAGCATATTGTGTTTCATCATTAGCAAATGACAATTTTAAGATGTATTTTACTTTCTGGAAAAACTATGCATCTTTCTCCAAGATCTTCTTTCTTTTGGTCTTCTTCACCATCTCTTCTGTCAAGTTTTCCTCTTTACCTTCTGTATCTTGCCTGTTACTGCTCTCTTTTATGCTAAAAGTTTCCTCACCAGCTTGTAGTACCTATTTTAGATGTTACACATGTATCAGATCTCTGGGATCGCTATGCTTCTTTACATTCTGCTAATGTAGCTTCCAGATGTCCCTGAGAATTCATATTCCCAGCAGGCTTGTAGAATTAATGCTGGCGCACTTCCTACTAGCCTTTCTGCCACACATGGCTCAAGCAGACAAGGCAGAGTTGCTTACAACATATAATTAGAAAAAAAGATCTGGTGTGCAAGAAGAGCAATTTTAAATATTGACTTTCATGTAGTCATTGTCCTCTTGTTAGATGGGAAAGAGAGCAATAAATATTTCATGTATACATATTTTCATACATATTTTTTCCTAGAAAAATAATAACCTGGAGTTCCTGCTTAGCTTTCAGATTTCTAAACTTTTGATAGGATTCTTCTTCTAAAGCTAAAGTACTAGGAAAAAAAGAGCGCATAGCCTGAAGTTGATAGCAAAGCCATCACTCTTGGGTCATGAGAGTAGACACATTAATAGTAGCATTTCAACAGTGGGCAGCATGCTAGCTGAGAAGAAGCTAGCTGGCTACAAGGGCTGGGAGAAGGGGAGGAAACCAAGGAGACAACTATTTCTCAGGGATGGATAAGCAAGTTTAGCAACCTGGTGATTAGATTTGGGTCTTTTGAGCACTTTCCCCAGATGCACACATGACTCTTCAGCCTCTGGGGTGCAGGCCAGACAGGCAGAGCAAACCTGCTACCCTTCTCTGCAACCATGCCCCAGCGGCTCACAAGGATGTGCCTGAGAAGCAAACAGAGTCACAGACCTAACACTGTTGGGGTGGCCTCCCACAAGTCATGTCCCTCTCAGATCTGTTCCCTCCCTGAGGTCACTTCCAACTGCAAAATACAATAGTTCAGAATCATATGATGTAAACTCCATCCAGTTCACCCACAGAGGGGAAAGAGGAAAGTATCGATTTGGCCACTTATTTTCGCAACCCTTTGGCCTATCATTATAATTTCTTTAGAGCTCATTTTAGCACTTGTCTATATGTGTCAGAGTAGGGTTTTCTTCTCCTTTTGTCCCTTTCTTTTTCTTGTCTTCTCCTTTTTACACTTTTATTAGTGTATGTTTGTGATACATAATCATTAAACTCATTTTAGGGATATATATTTTTTTTTCTTGATCATTTTGGTTCCCTAACACACACCCTGCCCTCTCTCCTCTTTCCCAGATCCTCTTCCCCATCTTCAAAAAGTTCTTCCCACCGCTCACTGATATTTGTGTTCCTTCCTTCAAATGGGGCCTTTGGTCAGATGGAAGAAAGCAAAAGAGCATCTGTTTGTGAAAACATAAAACCTGTGCTTCATTTTCCTTGTAGGTGGGAGACCAAATGAGGTTTTTCCATCCTTCTCATGGAATCTAAGGGACACATTATTTTCCCTACAGCTCAGAATTTTCAGTTCAGGGCACCTTTAGTATCAACTGAAGCCAAGATAAATACCTAAGAGTTCCACCTATTAAGTAATTAAATCCAAACATTTAGTAAGTACTTCAGGCCTAACAGTTTAGGGCAGTCTGAAAAAATGCCATGTATAAATTAAAAGAAACATATATTTTTAACCACAATCACTCAGCTTCTCAAACACTGGAATTAGATTAATTGCTTTGGACACCATCACCCTCATTTCCTGTTACACATTGCTGGTTAAGTGCATTGACATTCAATCATAGCAACTACCAAAACCCAGCTCTGCTGAAATACAACTCCACTGAAAGTTGTGTGGCCCTCTGGTCCTAGAGTCAGAGTTCACATCCTGTCTGACACAGCCTGCACTATTTTCCTCAAAAATTTTAAAACTTCTGTCATGATGGTTTTGCTCTGCACTTGCTTACAGTGGTGCCTCAGGACAGACTTGAGACCCACAAGGCTAGCTCCTTTCAAGGGGAAATTTAAACTATTGTTGTTCTGATTGCCAGAAAACCAACGGGAGGAAAGATGGACAAAATATAGACAGGACCATAAAGGTAACAGAGGGAAAGATGCTAGAAAGAAAGAAAGATCTCTTACTGCCCATCCAGGATGGATTTTATGAATACAGTTGACCCACTAGGAAAAGTGGGGTAAAATACCCCCCATTTCTATGCCTCAGACCATATGAATATAAGAACAAATTTACATGTGTAATGTTTCCCCAACTAAATTAATACCAAGCAACAAAATCTTATCATGCCAGTATTCCTCCAAACGTGTCATTCAATACCTATTATTGTATTGAATTCCCTTACCCAGAACACTGAACTTAAATCTAATTGTCAATTAATTAGAATGTGCTAATTAATTTGTTCTGATTTGTTTTACACCTTTGGAGTTAGAGCCCGTTAGAATTCCATGCACGGATTAATAGAGCAGCAGAAGGCTTTTCTACTGTTCTGCTATTAGGACCCTCCATTTTCTTATTGGAATGCTCACATGAGGACCTGATTTATAGCGTTTTTGGTTTTTTTTTTTTAACTAAAGCCCTAAAGGGAAAAAAAATGCCCAGCAATGAGTAAAGTCCACAACGTACTCCCACTTATTTTACCTCCAGAGTGACATCTGTGAAGGCTAATTCCATGTCTTTTTAATGTGCTAGCTATAGTATACAAGAGAACTGCTTCCTCACTTCTGTTCGCCTTTGATCTAGTGATGCGATCAAAATGCCCAGTATGTCTGTGTCATCATTTGCCAGGAAAACATACGACAAAACAATAGCTGTCTGGAAAGATTAAAAGAATACACGTTGTTTTGTTATGATTTTGGTTTTTGGGGGGTGCTGGTAAAAATTACAGATTAAAAGACAAAATTAGGTAACTAAATGTGGAGTGGAATAAACCATTTACATTTCTCTTGTGACTGGAAACTTTATTACTGTTTCAATTTACAAGCTGTTAAGAGAGACTGGTTTTTGTTTGGTTGGTCTCTCCTTTTTCTTTTTCTTTCTTTCTTTTTTCTTTTTTTTTTAATCTGGTTACAACATTTTGCTCCCAGCCCCAGAACTAATCATTCTTTGCACTTATCTCTCCCACCTTTCATCAGAAAATTGCTGAGCCACTGATAGCCTGTGTGGCCACACTCCTCCCCAGTGGTTGCACACAACATGCAAGCCAGCTTGTTTAAAAATCAAAGGGATAAAGGAACGCAGACCACGGAATTCACAACCAAAGAGCTCTGCTGTGAAGGGTACCTGGTGGCAAACTGCACTTACTTTATAGCAAGGAAGAAATGGGATGGGATCAGTATCTCACATACCAAGGAAAATGAGTGACTGTTTTTGCCTAGAAACACTGTGGCTTTATAAATATTATATCCTTCACCCACATTTAACAGAAGCAGAAGCTGAGGTCATCAACGCTGATACACGTTCCTGGACCAGTTACAGGGCAAAACCAAAATTTAGTCCTTTGTTTAACCAAACATCCAGTCAACATTTTTATTCACCACTTTATTTTTCAAAATAAGGCTTTGCCGTTACCAGTTCAAACTAGGAGACACAGCACTGGGGTTGGGGGCTTGGCTATTAATCTGGCTGGTCAATTTGATCAAATTAAGAGGTGCCCAGAGAGGTGACGGGACTGTGAGGGTGCTGACCTCCTCAGTGGACTAACTCAACCTGTTAAACAGTTCACAAGTGAAAGTGCCAGGAGGAGGAGGTGCGGCCTTGGAAAGGAAGTAAGCCATGGGGGTGTCCTTGAAGGGTGTGTCCTCCCTTTATCTCTTTCTCCCTCTCTGTTTACTGGCTGCCATGAGGTAAGTGAGTTTCCTCAGCCACACCCTTCTGCCATGATATTTCTGGCTCACCACAGGCCTAAAAGCAATGGAAGTAGTCAGCCACAGAGTGAAATCTCTGAAACTGTGAGTCAGAAGAGATCTTTCCTCCTTTAAGTACTTTGTGTCAGGTACTTTGTCACAGTGATGGACTACTATCAGAGGAGAAATGTAAAAGCTTTAAATATCTTTCAATTTAAAGCCCAGAAGATCTGGTTAGCATTATCGTAGCTCTGACTGGAGATAGATGACCTTTAGGGAAAGGCATAGCCACCCTGGCACTGAGGGACATCTTAGAGATAACACCAGGTCTCCTCATATAACATGAGTAGCCGAGAAAACACACTTCAAAGTGAGCATGCCTTCCTCTTTCCATAAATGTGATCCACCTTGTCATTTCCATTATAAATATTTATCTTTTCCCATCCTAATTTTCAAGATTTGTTGACTTGATTTGATTAGCTTTTATCATGGATAAAATTTGGCCCGATCAATTTCATATTTTCCTCCTGTTTTCAATGAGTTGGAACTAAAAATGTAAATATTGGACAAGCAACCACAATTCTTCAGATTGCTACACACTAGGGACACAGATACTTTTTTCTCAAGTATTAATTGTGTAATGACAGAAAGAATAACTTATCAAAGTACAGATCTAGTGGACAGTTTTTATTTGAACCTATAAGACTTCCCAGCTGATGCCTGTCAATTTTAAAACAATCCCTAGAAATCAAAATTTATATGTCGTCTATTGCTTAGGTCAGGGTCCACATAGAGACAAAGCCAGAGACAAGGATTTAGATACCACAGATTTACTGAGAACACGAACTTCACAAAACACCTGTGAAGAATGAGGAAACAGGAAAGGAGAGGAGGGAGGAAGAAACAACCTTGACCTGGTCTATAGGTGGCAGGGCGTGGAGGGAAGGGGACCCCTCTGGGGTATAAATCAAACCACAAAGCAATCCTTTCTCTCTGCAAGGAATCAGACTTTGCACGCACTGTCAGTCAATCTCTGACTGCTGGAGGTGCTGGTCAGGACGTTGGCCACCTTCCGGGAATCACTATAAAAGCAGCCCCAGCAACCAAGGGTAATTTCCAGAGTACGTTAGCAAATATACGCCATCAAAGGCAGTAACAGATGAACCTGCTAGAAAAAGAAGCTTACTGATGGCACCAAGAGCATCTTCCAGGCATTCCAATGTGTGGTCCCGAATGGGAACTTTTTAGGGTGCAGATTCCTGATCCCCACCTCAGACCTCCTGAATCAGGAACACCGCACTGGGAACAGCAAGCCATTTCCACACACCTGTCAGATGCTTTTGATGCACTCCACGGTTAGAGGAGCGCTGGGTGAAGAGTGCCTTCCCACCAGTTTTTACAAATCACATTATTCCTGATAGTCTTAGGTTAGTGCAAAAAATGTTCAAACTTGGAATCTCCTGAAATATATTTTGATTCAGATTTCTACAAAAGAACTCCCTATAAACAATGTCTAGCTTCAATTAACCACATATGTTTCCACCCTTGGTTTTCCTCTACTTTTCCGTTAATTATCTGGACTCTTTCCATGACTTGAGAGCACTGAGAAATCTCTTCCCTGGGGTCTTTTTAAGAAGATTTAATTAGTTTCCCTCATTCATATGGTCATCAAGTTCTCCTCCCACCAATATCGAGATTTATAGCCCAGTCAAGATGCGTTTCCTTACATCCTTTTACTTTCTGAAATCCTACATTGACATTTTGCATTCATTTTGCTCTGAAGGGCGTCGAATTTTCCTGTGTTATAGTTAAGACGTCTCCCAAAGTCTCCCGGGCTTCGCAGGTAGGGCGTTGAGGAGGAGGCTGAATCACTGAGGAGTGATAATCATCGTGGTTCAGTCGCAGATGAGTTCACAGCTGACTTGCTGTTAGGAAATGGGATCTGATGAGAAGAGGTGGGTCCGCAGGGGTGTGGCCTGGAAGTGTTTGTCTCTCCCTTGCTTCTCCCTCTCCCTCCCCTTCTCTCTTGCTTCCTTCTGCCTCACCACATGCTGTTTTCCTTCGGCCATGCTCCTTGCTATGCAGGGCTACCTTGGAGCCAGCTGACTATGGACTGAAACACCCACGCACTGTGGACCAAAATATATCTTTCCTCCTTTAAATTGTGGGTGTTGGCTATTATGTCTCCGTGATGAGAAAGTAACTAAGACACGAAGTACAGAAAAAAAAGAGACATCCTGCAATCAAAAGTTTCTTTGGGGAAATATAATCTCATTACTAGTTTGCTTTATTATTTCTCTCCCAGAGAATATGGAGTAAAACGTGATTTGAAAATGAATTTTTTTTCAGTACTGGAGGTTGAACCCAAGATTGTCACATTGAGTTATACCCCCAGTCCTTTTATATTTTGAGAAAGGCTCTCGCTAGGTCACTAAGTTGCCCAGGCTCATTTTGAGCTTGTGATCTTCCTGCCTCAATCTCCTCATGGGCAGGGATAACAGTTATGTCCCATCGTACTCAACTTTATATACTTTCCGATTTTTTCTTGTCACAGTTTGAAACCTGGGATAGTTAAGATTGATTGTGTCAGCTTGACTGACCCAGGAGGCTGGTAGAGCACACTTGCAGGTATGCCTGTGTGGATCGTGGCGATGCGGCCTTGGGTTCTGTGTCAGGTCTCTCGCCTCTTTGGCACTGTTCTATCCTACCCGCTTCCTGGTCACCATGAGCTATGCATTTTTACTCTCCACACACTTTCGTCACAGTATTTCTTTCTTGGAGCTTGACCATGTACTGAATTCTCTGAAATCACCAGCCAAATTAAACCTCCCTTTGGGTTGTGGGTGCTGGATATTGTGTTCCCGCAACCAGAAATCTAATACAAAACCTCTACTTGGGTATTATCTTACACACTGGAAAATATTATAAACATTGTTTTATAAACTCCTTTTCAGAACTATTTATGTCTCTTTTATTATAGATACTTCGCGAGCTATTTTTGACATAGAGGAAAGTCCAGGAATAATATGACCAACATTTGTATACTTACTGTGACTATTAGTCAGGATTGCCAGCTTAACTGGATTAAGAAACATCTAACAAATTAGTAAAACATGCTTCTGGGTGTGTTTGCAGGGTGTTTCCAAAACAATTGGTATGTAAGCCAGCAAACCCGAGGATGAGGGGGGACACCCCAATCGTGAATGGCTCCTTTCGATAGGTTTGAAGCCAGGCTGCAATGGGCAGGGGGTCTGCCTGCATTTGAAAATTCAATTCTGCTTGAGCAGGTACATCTTTTGCTACTTCCATCACCTGTGCGCGTCAGACTCCAGCTTCTTCAGTCTTTCAATGCAGATTCATGCCAACAGCTCTCCAGGAAACTTCCAGGCCTTCAACCACAGACTGGAACTGCACCCTTGGATCCCTCTTGTCCTGCAATCCAGCTTCTTGGACTAAGCAGCTACTAGACCCTCAGCTACTTGACCCTGGAGAGAGCCACTGTGGATTCTTCCACCTGTGACCCTGAAAGCCTATCTGATAAAGGCCCCTGCATAATACATAGTAGGTCTGATCCCAAATATGGTGAATGTTTACATTAAAAATAAAACATCACATTACCATTAATGCCCCTCAAAGTATTCTGCTTCACTTCAAACACACTTATCCCATTGTTCTTGCCCCGCTCTGAAGCAGCTCTGGAAGTCTTCTTTCTTGTTCCTTTTTGGGGCTGTCTCTATGTCCTACACTGACTCAGAACATTTCCAGCAATTTCTGTCAAATAAAAATATTACAATGTTTCTTCATCTACCATATTCTCAAATCCGGCATTGTGTGACTTCTGGCTCTTCCCCAAAGTCAAAATGACGATGAAAGTTAAATGAATAAACATAATCTATTGATTCTATTCCCCTAGAGAACCCTAACCAGTCCATATTTTGGTACTGAGACTCGTTCGAGAGAAACAGAATTGTAAGGACAATTTTTTTAACAGGTTTGGTGGTTTTCAGAGCTGGATCTCTAATTTGGTGAGATTTACAGTTGCCATTGTCTCTTTTTCTGATAATGCAGACAGTAGTGGTAATCCACAGTATTAACTGTTTAAAGAAATAGGAAACATAGATCCATTTTATGCCTCTAATTCACCATTTGTTATATGCAAGGAATTTAGTGACGCAATACTTTTAAACATTTCTGGAAGACTAAGAAATGTGATGATCTTGGCTGTTTGTTCTTAACAGCTCTGATAAAGAAAAAGAATGAGCTCAAAGTTGTGTATTCCAAAATATGCATGAACAACCTAATGGTTTCTTTTTTGTATGTGTGTGGGTTTTTTTGTTTGGTTGGTTGGTTGTTTGGTTGTTTGTTTGTTTGTTTGTGTTTTGTTTTTTTTAGACAGGGTCT
>RJWT010008577.1:0-26149 GCA_004365215.1 Cuniculus paca | reverse complement strand
AATATTTTTCATTAAAAACTTTTCCAGTCAAAATGATTCTATAAAAATACATATTCTGGACCACATGTAGACTGAGTAATATTCGAAATTACATTCACAGGAACTCCATATCCTAAATGAGACTCATTTTGTCAATACTGCCAGTGTGGAGAAATAGTACATATTATACTCCTTAAGCCTTGAAGATATTTTCAAAAAAACAAAGTCAAGGGAATGACTTTAAGGATTCTGTTGGATGCATCCAAGGTCCCAAACCAAAGAGGAGGTGAACCACCGTATGTATGAGTCTGCATCATCTTATGTATGTGTCTTCAGAATTCTGTACCCCGAGGACTCTGCAGAGCCATATTCCCCACCTGAACCCTTGCTTTTGTGGAGACTTGCATGTACCATTTCCCTTATGTTTAGAGAAGGTGTTGAACTTAACTGCTGTAGTCCCTTCCCTTTGCTCTAGGTGGTGAGACCAAACCCAGGAAATGTACTCAAATCTTGTTATTGATCTTAGTTACATTTCTCCTTGCTAGGACAAAACACCTGACACCCATAGTTACAGGAGAAGGACCAGGGATATAGCTCAGGGGCACAGTGCCTCCTGGCAAGTACAAGGTCCTGTGTTCAATTCCCAGTATAAAAAAAAAAAGAGGAAAGGTTTACTTTGGCTCATAGTTTGTAGGGATTTCAGTTCACAGTTGGCTGACTCCAGACAGGGTACCATGACAGAAGGACAATGTAGAAAAGAAACAGATCATGGCAAGTAGAAGGCAGCAAAGTATCAAAGAAACAGCAAGTGATAAGTGACAAAGCAATGACAGTGGCCCTTTTTCTGTCTTAGGGTAGGTAGCACTCACACTGAGGGTGGGGTACCCTTAATCCTAGCATTGCACCATTGATCAATCCCAGCATCACATCCTTAATCCCAGTATCACACACTCTAGATCCAGCCACCTTGAGAAAGTCCCACGTATGACCACAAGAGGCTTTGGTAAAGGAGGAGACATCTAGATACAAGTCATAACGCCATCCTGGTGCCTTACTCAAGAGTAGCTACTCAGGGACGTTTTTTGAGCTGAAGTTAGATATTTAGACTTTCTGGAATGGCAAAGATAATCTGTTCATGGCTGGACATGCAGAACTTGTCACTCCTTATCTGGATGTTGGACAAAGCAGGACACACATAGCCAGCCAGAGTTACTCCAAGTAGTCCAGTTGCACAATGGAGTATTTCCTTACTGGGTCTAACCAATTACTTTCCCAGTCAACTGACCTTTTGTTACTTGAATTATTTTGGCACTTTATAATCAGGCATTGTCACCCATTCTTCTCTTTCGTTTGAAAATCTACAGCTAAAATTAGCACAATATGATAGATCTGAGGCAGAAATACAGCAGAACTTGGTGATATTCATTACTTTTTGAGAATTTTCAGTATTACCTGGCTCTAGCCAAGATAGATTAGGTCAATGATTAACTGATGCTTATTTATAATCTAAAAGGTGGAGATTATACATTTGACAATACTGGGGTAATATATGCACACATCAGCATTCAAACTAAGTACACTTACATGTTATATAATTCATAAGTTAAAAAACATAATGGTGATAATGGTGGCTATCAAACTTCAAATTCAGGTAGCTAAATCCACTTATTCTCAATAAGTGATTAACTTCTCAAATCGCTGACAAGCAGGAAAGTAGTATTTTTACAGATTTAATTTTTCTGTCAATGATTGATTTCTGATTTGAAACAAGCCCTGTCATCTTGAGAGAGTCCTCATGTCTCACTATGAATACTGGGGTTCTACTTTTGGAAAGCGTCCATGGAACATTAGGAGCTGAGCACCACAAGTAGATTTAACATGATTTTTTCCTCTCTTAGAGAATCATTTCCTAGAGTTCCAAGTTTAGCTATAGTCATTGGCAATAACTATGCCATTAGGGGTCCTTCAACATCAACCCAAGAAATTCTGCAACACTTTCATTGACTTGGTGGTGATTCAGCTTCTATAGCAGCAGGAGGTTGGCAGTGATGTGAAGGAGGTTGGGATGTGACACCCTAATAACAAACAAAAAGTAGAGCCAAGCAAAAAGGAAGTAAATTTCCCTCCTCCTTTTACTCCCACACTGGACTATAGTGTCTACTTGGCATTAACATCCTCAGGGCTCTCCTGACTGCTGTTCTTGCTCTTTGCATACTGCTATGCTAACCAGCACTCATATAGGGCCTTGGATCCAGGAGTGACACACCTGGGCCTTTTCTGGGCTTTCCCTGTTTATAGATAGTCCTACACAAGCCATTAATCTCTAATGGGAATAAATTGGGTTCCAACAGACATTGTTTGGAAACAATTTTAGGTTTACCTCCTATTTGAATTTATAAAAATGTGTCTGCGGATTCAGAAGCCAGCATATTTTTTTATTTTGAAAATATTATTCACGTAACTGAAAGTATAACTGAGCCTTTGAAACCTTTGCTTTCTACCGCTGTAGAGCACATGCTCCTGACCCTTCTGGGAGGCTGTGGCTGACACAGAGGAATATGTGAGGCTGTTGAAATGTCAGGAGAGTTTACTTTTACTAATATCTAAAAGACAAATGTATAACTTGGAAGCATAGCCATGTTGCTTTGAATTTAAGGAAATTTTCTTCCTTAACAAAATCATAAGCAAACTAGAGCTAAGGCTAGTAGAGTTATGAGATGACTAAACACTACGTTTGTGGAAGGTGAAAAATGATGCCTATCTATAATCTAAAAAGTAATGATTATATACTTGATAATATCTAGGTAACACTTGCCTGCATCAATGTTCAAAACAAGGTCCACTTACATGTTATATAATTTACAAACGTAATTTTTAAATTAAAAAATGTAATGGTGGCTATCAAACTTCAAATTCACATAGCTAAATCAACTTATTCTCAGTAAACTTTTATTTTCTATTGTTAAGAGGAAGGCACTATTATATAAGAATTCAGGAAAAATAGAAATTCATATGAAATGCCCAATTAATAGAATTTAAATAGCATTTCCAACAATGAGATATTTTTGGGAGAAGAATGCAAATTCAAATCAGTTAAAGAAACTGAGTTGAGAAATAGAAACAAATGGTTGACTACGTTTTCCATTTTATTTTTTTCCCTGTTTGCTTATGAAATTCTGGACAGAGATTGTTACTCCACCTAAATATCCACAGCCAATACAGTTAAAAATGCTGTTCTTACTACTTGTGGAACACTATATTGCTGCAACATATTTTTACTCAATTATTTATTTGTCAGTAAACTTGGTAGGTATCATTAAGACAGCCAATGTTAGAATTAGTTTGATTGTTGTGATAATAGACACCAATCAGAACTGAGCAAGCTAAAGTAATGACATGGCAGATACTCAAAATTGTGAGTTAGGGAGCAGCGGCTCTGCTTCCATGATCTACTGTGGTGCAGCCAATAACTCTCAATCTCAATAATGAGTTTGTGAAGTTGAGAAAAGAAGTGAAGAGAATATGAGTTTCGATCATAAGAAAACTTGTCAGGAGTGTTGGGGGGCTGAAGTCAAAAAAGTACACTGAAGATGCACTGTTAAAAAACCAAAGAATGATTGCTTGAAGAAACCCATGCCATGAAGTTTTATTCACAGAGCTTGAGAGATCTTACCTGCTTTCCAGTACTCATGTAGGAAACCATTCATTTATGATGCAGTTGATATATTGTGAGGAATTGAGACCTGGTACAGTAATTAAAGTTCTTGGTTAAATCAACTTTGAAAAAAATCTACAAAAAGCCAGATTCTACTGCAACTGAAAGAGCAGTTGCCAGACTAACCGAACACCCTCTTCTGAGGAAAAAATTAGATACACTAACAGCTGTTATCCAAGCCTTTAAAGCTGTAAGATGAAATGCTACTGAAGTTAAGATACTACAGAAGAAAATCATTCTAAGAATACTTCGTATTCAATTGATGAAGAAAGTAAGTCACAGCATGAACTAAGACCACTGAGCAGAAAATGAAAGAAGCCAAAATACAGGCAAAGAAACCAATAAATAATTCAAAAGAAAAAAATGCCCAAGATGGAACATGGACCCAAAGCTGTGTACATTCCAAACTCTCTGTCAAAGCCTTTATAAAAGGATTCTGTAGCTCTCCCTGAGTCCCAGAATACACCCGCTGACCCAAACTTGAAAACATTAAGTCAAATAGAGAAAAAGAAAGGGTCGGATAGCTTGCTTGGTGATGACAGTGAAAGCCAAGAATTATATGAAGATAAGGCGTATTTTGATGATAGCACAGAAGAAAGGTTCTACAAACAATCTTCCATGCCTGAAGAGAGTGGTAGTGGTGACGACTTCTTCATTGGGAAAGTCAGATGGACACGAAAGAAGGAAAGTGGTTGCCATACTTCAGCTCAGGAACAAAAACCTCTCCAACAAGTGTTACCCAAAGAAGAAACACATGAAACCCATTGGGATGGGAGGGTAAGAAATGACAAAAACAAACCAAGAATGGAAGCCGGGAAGTTCAAATCAGTGCTTTTTCACTCTTTATCTGTATCTAAAAGTTCTAGAAAACAGCATAGAGAACAAACTCCAAAAAGCAAAATCTCAGATTTTCCAGAAAATGAACCTCAAATCAAGAACCAGTTTAAAAAGAACACACAAAAAAGACTTGAAAATACCAAGCAGTCATTAAACATGCCTCTTCATCCTTCATGGAAAGCAAGCAGAAAGTGAAAAAAACAGCAATTTAAAATTGCTGTGTTTGGGGGGAAAAAGATTACATTTGATGATTGATTAGTCCCTTTTTTTGGTGACTTTTCTGCCTAAAATAGATTGCTTCCTATTTTTTTTCCTAACCTACTATTTCAAATTATACTATTCTCTGTGGAGGGCTTATAGAATGTTTGCTTTTTATTTTTTTAAGCAAGTTTGTGTTTATATAAGTCTTTTATAAATTTAGAACACACTTAAATTCACTATTAATGGTATGCCCCAAGTTATTTCTTTCCTAAGAAAATTTGGAGATTGTAGCAATCTGAACTTTTCTCATTTGGGCTTATCATGATGTATACTTTCCTACTTCAGTTTTGAAATGTCAAGTTATAGTTAAAATAATGATGGATACACATAGGAAATTGTAAATATTTAAAATAGATCACCTTTGTTATAAGTTACTCTCGTTAGCAAACCAAAAACAGTAACTTTTATTCTGGGTCTACAGATAATATTATATGAATAACATGTTATTATAATTTTAATTATTCACATTCACATTTTCACTATCCTAAAATATTTTTTCAGTACATTTGTTTCTTAATTATATCTCCTTCATTTAGGCAAATTGTTTAAATGTAAAAACACAACCAAAAATCAGTTTTAGATTTTACTTTATAGAAATAAAAAAGGTGTAGAATCTAGTTATTTGACCATTTAGTCTCATAGAAGTGTTTTTTTAAAGAATTATAGATGGTAATTTGCAGAACAAATCTACAAGGAGAGGAATTGAAAGCTTTCCACTAATGGCTGAGTGTAAAAGTTATAAGTTAACTCCCTGAGAAAGGACTTCTATATTTATTATGATATTGTTATTTAAAAGGAAAACAAGAATTTAAACTTACCTTCAAATATTTTGCTTTTTACTACTCTGTTATTGATTTAAAAATGTTAACCAAAAATTATGAGTTAGGCTTACGTCTTTAGTCTAACTGCAAGCTAACAAGGAAATTATTTTTGAATGATTATTTGGTCCAAATATAAAATGACGTGAACCTTAATTTGATTTCACTATACCCATTCAAATAATTTTATTATTTACCTCCAAAATCTTTATCTTGTTCAGCAAGTCCTTGATCAAATTCTTGAGTACTCTTACCACGAAAAAGACCGTAAATCATGATAACACTGCCATTGGAAAAAGAATCCATGATAGCAAGTGTACTGGTGATCCATACTTGCGTGCTGAGAATCAAGCAAATTATGATGACAGATCCAAGGCTTGTGACAAAACTGGACAAGAACATCAATGTTTTCTGTGTTGTCGGCATTTTCTCAGGAAAATAAGTTCCGTGGGGGTAAACAAAGATCTTCTTGTAATAGTTCTGGAACTTATCATTTGGACTCCAGTATTTAGAAATGAAGTCTAATACTTTGTTGTAACATATACAACCTCACTCTTCCCAGAAAGGGTTTTGCTACTGAACATTGAACTATGAACATGGCCATAAAGCTTTACAGTGGCTGAACTTTGGTCTGGATTAAGAGGTTGCTATGGTTGCAGCCAACCAGCCTGGCCAACCAACATAATACAAGAGTTAGGCATAGTTTTGCCAAGAATGATCACACAATTAATTTATAATCCTTTGACATATCATGAAGATGTCATGTCATGGAAGCAAGTCCATGTATAATGCTGGGACAGAATCGGAATTCCCAAATAATCAAACAATGGAAGATGTGTACCCTTTACATAGTATTGATTCTAGCAGTCAATATAAAAAGCCCCAACTCCCTCAAGAAATGCTTTGCTGGTGAATGATGAGTCACTTACCACAGTTCCCAACGGGAACCTTGAGGAGGTTAAAGGTTTGTCCAAGTCAAGTAGAAAGAGAAAGGTTTATACTTCCTTTGGGTTACATATCCTTATTTTTAAACCTTATTAAGGAAGTATGTCTTTCAAATTTCCCTTTTCAATTTGGATTGTATTTGCACATTATTTAAATGATAATGGAGGTTTCTTCTTTCTCTTTCTTTAATACTCTAATGGAAGTAGTTCTAAGTATTTTTGTTTAGGTCTTCATGCCTTAGAACCTCCCTGCTGAGTGGTTAACTGTCTGTGAATTGTCACTTCCAACCCTCAGAGACAGTCCCCCACTTGGCTAGCACATCATTTATAGAGACTATAAATAGACATTTTCAATTTATTTTGCATTTCTCTTTTTATTGTATTCTTTGATTATACCACAGAAAATTTTTATTGGTGCATTTTAGGTATACATAATGATCACATCATAGGGAAATTGTACCTGTACCTGATATAACTTGATTCTTTTTTTCCCATTCCCCTACCAACCTTCAACCCTTCAACCTCTCTTCCCTTCCCTATTTACGAAAGCTTTGTTTCCATTTGTTCATTCTTTTCTCATTTTTTCACTTTTGCTTTCCTTCCTTTCCAGTATTCCCCCTCACTTGTTCCCCATTCCATTTGAACATTTACTTCCTATTTCACAATATCTATTATACATTTTGGCCTTTATTTACACTTTTGATTTCTCATAGCAGAGAAACCATTCGGTATTTACACACATATGTAGATTTATTTCACTTAAGTGTACAGTCTCAAGGTACATCCATTTACCTAGAAATGTCTCAAGCTTATCCTTCTTTATGGCAGAGTAGTACTGCTTTGTTAAAAACAAAATCTTTATCGATTCACCAGTTTGGACATTTGGGCTGTTTCCAAGATTTGACTATTACAAACTGTGCTGCTCTAAACATGGCTGTGCATATATTCCTGTGGTATGATGCTTTTAATTCTTTCAGGAAGATACCAGGAAAGGGAATAGCTGGCTCAAATTGGCCCACTAGTCTTAGTTTTTTGAAGAATCTTCACTCTGATTTCCACAGTGGTTGCACCATTGTACACTCCCACCAACAGTGGAAAAGGGTTCCTTTTTCCCCACAACCCTATCAGCATTTGTTATTGGCTGATTTCTTGATAAAAGTCACTCTTTCTAGGGTGAGACGGAATCTCAGAGTTGTTTTAATTTGTATTTTGTGAATACCAAAAGATGTTGAACAAATACCAAAGATGTTGAACAAATACCAAAGATGTTGAACATTTTTTCATATATTTATTTGCCATTTCTATTTCTTCATTCAAGAAGTGTCTATTCATTTCAGATGCCCATTTTTGGATGGGGTCTTTCAATTGGTAGTCTGATTTTTTTGAGTTCTTTATATGCTCTAGATAGTAATCCTTTGTCTGAGGAACAGCTGGCCAACATTTTTTTCCCACATTGTGGGTTGTCTCTTCACTCTGTTGGTGGTTTCTCTTGCTGTACAGAAGCTTTTTAATAAGATGAGATCCCAGTTGTTGATTCTTTGTGATTGTCCCTATGCAATCAGGGTTTTATCCATAAAGTCTTTGCCTACAACAGTGTCTTCGAGCATTCTACCTATTCTACATTCCAGCAGATTTAATGTTTTTGTTTTAATATTTAGAGCTTTGATCCACTTTGGTTTTAGTTTAGTACATGGTGAAAGATATGGGTCTAATTGCTGAAAGTCAGCTTTTCCAGCACTATTTATTAAAAAAGCTATCGTCCTTCAGTGAATGTATTTGGCACCTTTGTGAAAGCTTAGGTGGCTAAGTATGTCTGGAGTTGTTTCTGCATTTTCTAATTTATTCCATTGATCCTCATGTCTGGTCCCTTGTTTTTTTGTTTGTTTGTTAGTTTTTGTCAGTAACATGCTGGGGTTTTTTTGTTGTTTTGTTTTGGTTATTTTGTTTTGTTATCACAGCAACTTTGTAGTATAATTTCAAGTCAGGAATTGCGCTGTTCCCTGCCTTACATTTGTTTCCCAGAATTGCCTTTGCTATGCTAGGTCTCTTCTGGTTCCAAATGAATTTTAGGATTTTTTTTTCTAATTCTGCTGTTAGAATTTTGATTGAGATTGCATTAAATCTGTATAGCAATTTTGGAAGCATGGTCATTTTCACTATATTGGTTCTTCCTACTAAAGAACAAGGGATATATTGCTATTTTATGACACCCTCTTTGACCTCTTTTTTCAGAGTACTGTCATTTTCAGTGTAGAGGTCTTTTACTTCCTTCATTAGCCTGTCTCCTAGATATTTCATTTTTTTGGATGCTATTGTGAAAAGTGTTTCCCTAATTTCTCTCTCAGTGAGTTTGTTATTCATGTACTGGAAGGCTTTTGATTTTTTTTTCCCCAAGACTATAGTGAATAAAAGTGATGATAGCAGACATCTTTGTCTGATTCCTTAATTTAGAGTAAAAGGTTTCAGTCATTGTCCATTTAGTATGATGTTGACTGTTGGTTTTTCATAGATGTCTTTTAACAGATTGAGATAGAGACCATCTATTCTAATTTTCTACAATTGATCTTAGCCAAAAGTCCAAGAAGTGATTATTCTAATTTCCTGTAAGGTTTTTATAATGAAGAAGTGCTGGCCTTTGACAAAAGCTTTTTCTGCATATATCAAGATGATCATATGGGTTTTGTCTTTGGCTCTATCATTATGGCATATTACGTATATTGATTTGCACATGTTGAACCATCCCTACAGCCCTGGGATGAATTCTACTCGGTCATGGTGTATAATCTTCTTGATTATTTTTTTCATTCTGTTTTCTAGTCTCTAACTGAGGATTTTTGCATCTATGTTCATTAGGGAGATTGGCCTGTAGTTCTCTTTCTTAGTTGGGTCCTTCTCTGGTTTTGGTATCAGGGTAATGCTTGTTTCCAGGAATGAATTTGAGAGTATTGCTTCCCTTTCAGTTTCATTAAAGAGTTTGAGAAGTAGCAGTATTAGATCTTCTGTAAATTTCTTATAAAATTCATCAGTGAATCCATCAGACCTGGGCTTTTATTCGTTGGTATGTTTTTCATTACATCTTCAATTTCATTGACTGATATTGGTTTATTTAGTTTTTTAATATCTTCTTGATTCAGCTTTGTTAGTTTGTGTGTATCTAGGGATCTGTCCATTTCTCCCACATTTTTTATCTTATTAGAATACAAATTCTTGAAGTAGGTATAGATGATCTTCTGCATTTCTGCAGGGTCCACTGTGATTGCACCCTTTTAATTTCTAATTGCATGTAGTTGAGTCTTTTCTTTCCTTTTTTTTTTTTTAATAAGGATGGCTAAAGGTCTGTTGATTTTATTTAATCTTTCAAGGAACCAACTCTTTGATTCATTGATTCTTTGTGTTGTTTTCTTAGTCTCCATTGAATTAATTTCTGGTCTCATCTTTATAATTTCCTCCTTTGACTTGCTCTTCTTTTTCTAGAAGCTTGAGGCTCAACATTAAGTTGTGTATTTGAGCTTGCTGTGTTTTCCTAACATGGGTGTTCACCACTATAAATTTCCTTCATGGGACTGTTTTCATTGTGCCCTGTAAGTTCTATTATGTTGGTGATATCATTTAACTGTAGAAACTAATTTCTTCTTTAATTTTATTTGTGACACACTGGTTGTTCAAGAGGCTGTTATTTAATTTCCATATGTTTATGAAGTTCTTATGGTTTCTTTTACTTTTGATTTCCACTTTCATTGCACTCTGGTCTGATAATATGCATGGGATAATTTCAATTCCTTTGCATTTGCTTAAGCATGTTCTATGAGCTAGTATGTCCTCTATTTTGGAGAACGTCCCACACAGCTGAGAAGAATGTGTATTCTGTTGTTGTGAGGTAGAACACTGTAGACATCTACTAAGTCCATTTGTTCAAAAGTTTGGTTCAGTTCTAGTATTTTACTGTTGACCTTTTTGTCTACTTGATCTGTCTATTTGTGACAGTGGGGTACTGAGATTGCCCAATACAATTGTATTAGTGATTATTTGATTTTTTTTGTGTGTTTGTTAATATTTGTTTTATATAATTGAGTGCACTGATATTTTTTGCATATATATTTATGGTTGTTGTCTCTTCCTTTTGGATTGTTTCATTTACAAGGATGTAGTGTCCTTTATCTTTCTTAATCAGTCTTGGCTTGAAATTCACTTTGTCAACAAATAGAAAAGCTATTCCTGCTTTTTTCCAGGTTCCTGTCACATAGAATATTGTTTCCTATTCTTTGACTTTCAGTCTATGAATTTTGTTTTGAGTTAAATGTGTTTCTTATATGCAGCCTATTGTCAGATTTTGCTTCTGCCAGTCTGTTTCTTTTGATTATGAGACCATTAACATTGGTAGTTGTAACTAATGTGTATTGATTTATCCTTGTCATATTATTTTCCTATTGTCAGCTCCTTTTTTTTCTGCTCTGTTTACTTATTTGCCTTGCCTGGTTCATTCATTCTGTTGGGGTTCATGGAATTGTAGTCCTTGTTGTCTCTTTCTAGAATGTCTTTTGGAACATTCTGGAGTGCTGGTTTGATGTTCATGAATTTCCTCAAGTGTTCTTTGTCATGGAAATATCTTATTTCTCCATCAATTTTGAAAGATAGTTTTGAAGGGTACATCAAAATATTGTTTTCTTTTGGGGCTTGAAATATTCCTTGACTTGAGGGTTTGTGTTGAGAAGCTGGTTGTGATTCCAATGGGCTTTCCTTCATAGGTGATTTGTTTCTGTACTAGCTTTTAATATTCTGTTCTTGTAGTAAATTTCTGGAATCTTGACTATTGTATGCCTTGATGTGGTTTTTCTTTTTTATCATGGCTAATTGGAACTCTATATGCCTCACTTTTCCATATATCAAAATTTTTTTTCCTGCCAGGGAAGTTTTCTGCCATGACTTCTGTGAACAGGATTTTTTATGTCATTTGTGCTATATCCCACTTTTTTCATTGACTTTGATCAATCTGATGTTATTCTTCTTTGCATCATCTATCAGACTGATTTCTCATGGTCTCTTGCTATTTTAAGGAAATCTTTCTTTTCATGGTTGCTAACCACAATCCTATCTTCTATATCTGAAGATTTTCTCTTCATGTTGGCTCATCCTGCTGCCTATGCTTTCAATGGAATGTTTCATCTCCTGGATATCTGTTTGAATCTGTTTTATGGATTCCATTTCTTTCCTATATTGAGCAGGAATGGTTTCCATTACTTTCCTAATCTTCTCTATTTTTTTATCTGTATGTGATCAGAGTCACCAAGAATGTCTTTCATTATGGTTTTCACCATCTCTGTGGTTTTATGAGAAATTACTTTTGATTTAAAAATTTTTTTAGAGCCTCATTCATTTTCCATTTTACTTCCACTGTTACCTATCAGGCACCTGGCCAAGATCCCCCATATCCCAAACAAGTGTATGGGGAAGGCTTAAATAAATGAGACAAGTGGCATGATTTTAGGGCTCCAGGAGGGTCAAAACCCTCTAAGAGAGTTCAAGACTCTGGGGACTGAGACAAGGTACATCTCTGGGAAGCCTGTATTTATTCAGTTTTCAAACAATGAAGGAATTACAGTGGAAAATGCAGGAAACAGAGCAGGGATCTTGGGAGTGATTCAAGGACTTTTCCAAGTAGCAGATTATGTTAATTTAGGAGAAGTATTTTAGGACAAAAATCTCCAGGTTGAATTTCACTACAGGAGTGAAATGCCTGCAGCTACAATCTCTATCTTGTTAATTGGGGTTGGATTCAGGTGTCCTCAGCTGTGTCCTTATCTTGTTCTTTGAGGCGTCTCTTTGTTCTTGGATCAGCCATGCCTCAGCTATGCCATAGCCCTGCACATGTGTTCAATTTCCAGCTTCATTGGCTCCCAATAGTTACCACTTCAGAGAGGCCAGGTAAGTGACTTTCAAACAGTCCCACCTCATTGCTCCATGGGTTTTCCTTTGATGAGCTGGATGTCTAGGGTTACATCTTGTTTAAGTATCTTCTCATTTTCTACTCTTTTAAAGTTTAATTCCCAGTTTGATGCTTATAAATTGCCTATCATGAGTAGCTTTATTGCTAGTATTTAGAATCCTCTCTCAGAGGGGTCTTCCCGCTATAGCTGGTTTTTGGATGTTGAGTTGATTTCAAGATCCTACCTCTCCAATTTATTGGGGATGAGAAGTTGCTGCCTACTTGGCCTATCCTGTAGTTCTTTGGCACTGGTCTATAGTACTTTTTATGTCCCTCAGGCAATCTAGTCATGGTACAACAGGAAAAACAACTGGTTAGAATAATTATGTCACTTTGGTTAACAAGGTACAAACAGCAATAGCAACACATCAAACACAGCCCAGAAAATAACAAACTGAGGTAACTATTAATTTGGCACCTTTAATCATATGAACTAGATTTATGGTTATATACCAAATTTAAAACAAACCAGAAAGTTGTATTCAGTAAACAAAGCCTCAATATGACAATTTTACCCTTGTGGGAGAAAATTTAAAAGGTGTTAGAGGAAAAAAATAGAGAAATAGAAGAAAAGGAAGAGATTAGAAGCAAGGCTGAAGGACAAATGAAGATCATGTAGACTTTGGGAAACTGGTGTAGAAGATAGAAGGAAAGAGAAAAGGAAGAAATAAAAAGAACAGAACAGAGCAACAACCATGAAAAAAAAAAACTAGAAAACATGTTCACATTCATATAAAAACAAGAATAAGCAATGAAGCAGAAAGAAAACAAAACAGCAAAAAACAAAAAGAGCAATAAGAGAGACAGAGAAAAGGTCCACTTCAATGTGTGTCTTTGCTGTTACTGGTAGACAATGTGGCAGAGTCCAAATCCATGTTGATTAAGCCCAGCAAGCCAGCAATAGCTTTACAGCAGGGTAGTGGATAATCCCATCAAATCTGCACATTTATTTTTCCTAAGGTTCAGGCTGGTTTCTGGCTGTGGGTCTGAAGCCAGATTCATTCAGCCTGCAGTAGTCAGTGTGCCTTCTATGGGTTTGAACTCAACTGGGGGCCACTAGATGAAGTCAGCAGTTGTTCTGAGTTCTAAGCTCAGTTGGCTCCTCTCCAAGATGTCTCCCAACCAACTGCCATCTCCCATGGAGCATCTGAACCTGTACCACTCACTAGCCACTGCAGTCCTCCACATCTACTGCTCCCTTCCACTGGTACATTTCCCCATGGAGGCCTCTGGGGTGGCCTTCAGTTACCCTGCATCTGCAGTTTTCAGCTGCTCCCTCACATGCAGTGAGTCTGACCTCAGGGAGAAGGTGCTGCCTGCCACATCCTTCTTCATTGAAGTTTCTCTCTTTGCTCTCCCTCTTGGCTTCCATTCTCAATTGAGATCCTTCCTGGGTTCAGGGAACCCACTTCCCTCCTTCTTCTCTTCCCCACATTGCTATATTCAATGTCTGAACATCAAATGTTGGAGAGGCTCTTTCTCTACACTCACCACTCCATCTTCCCAAAAGTCCAGGACATCTACTTTTCAATTGTAAAATTATTATTGAAAAAGAACAATGCATGGACAGTCTCTTGCATAAAACTTTGTCCCCTATCTTTGATTGTTTCCTTGCTTAGATTTTTGGAAGTGAGTAAAAGAACATGAATATTTACTGAAGCTGTTGTCTATGTAGGCTCAGTTGCTCATTAGGCAAAAAGTTTTCATTTTCCCACCCTACCTGTAGCACAGTGATAGTGCACATTTTACTATATCCTCACAGCATTGTACATTGTTGGAAGAACTGATCCTTTTTTCCTGTTTAAGTCTATTTATTTTGATGAATTTTAAGGAGTGGGGCAGAATTTCAGTAGTTATTTTCTTCTAATCCTTTTTTCAGGGTGAAAATAATTTTGTATCAGGATACAAATACATGCTCATAACATAAAAGTAGTCAAGTATAAATGACAATAATAAAGAAGAAATCAAATACAATAAATAATTCACTCTATAAGAAGTAATTTTGTTCCTCGTTGGGTAATGACTCCGCATTTATATCTGTATGTCCATATACACATTTATGTGAAAATTGAGTCCTACTTGATATTCTATTTTAAAATCTGCTTTTGCCTACATTTGTCATGACACATTTTTCACACCAATATTCATATTTTCCATCACACAAAGTGAACTGCAATTTATACAAATCCTTCTTACTAGAAATATAGGCTGATAACTTTTCATTGATGTACCAACAATATGATGTTATTCTTTATATATTCAAAAATTTTGACATGTCTAGGTGCTTCTTTGGGATAAATTTTTAGAAGGAGAATTTTTTATTCAACATATATATGCACATCAGCAGAAAGTTGGCTAGTTTAAAATCATACCAATATTGCTTTCCCTTAGGATGCTCATGATCCCTAAATTTTCCACCACATATATTGTTCAGATCTTTAATTTTCATAAGCTGATGTATAAGAATTAACTGTTGGTATTATTGTTCTAACATCATGGAGAGTTAATATACTTTAATATGTTTATTACCTACATATGTTTTCAATAACACAACTTTTCTATTTACAGCATTTATGTATTTATTATATAGACGTGTTATTTTTATTTACAACTTTTAGCAGTAAAATAGTTCTTCTATTTGCATATATATGTATATATATTCATTTTGTTGTTTGCATTTCAACCAAGTTTATACATTTTAAATATATATACATCTTTTTGCTGACTCAAGTTTAACATGCATATGTAATGAAATATTTCATTTTTATACCTTACACTTTCTTGATAAGGTATACCAGATTCAAAGTTATGAAGTATATATACATATGTATATATATACTCAAAATGTCTTAAGACAGAAAAGTGATATTTTATTAGAATATAGGTTTACTTCAATATGAAGGTGATAACAAGAGCTCAGGAAGTTCTAGAACTAATGATTCCTATTTCATTCTCTGTCTCTTCCTATATATCTGTATCATTCTTTTTGTTTTGATACTGAATTTTGTTGTTACTGCTAATATTGCCATCTTTTATTTTGCTTTTCCATTTTCAATATTTTGAAATGGATATTTTATTTTTTTTATCATTGTTTGCATAAATAAAAAAGCAAGTTAAAACTATGAATTTCCCTCTTTGTTATAGTTTTGGTCAGATCCCATAGGTTTTTACATACAATCTATGAATTGCCATTTAACATCCTTTGAAGAGCAAAATTTTAAAATTTGCTGGTCCTATTTATCAATCTTTTTCTTTTATGCCTTATACTTTAAATGCTGTATTAAGAAATACTTGCTTACCCCCAAATTGCAAATATTTTCCTATGTTTTCTTGTAGAGATTTTATAATTTTCTATCTTATATTTAATGTTATAGTCTATTTCAAGTTAATTTTTGCAGATCGAATGAGGTAAGGTTGCAGCCCATTTTCAGAAATGTGATTAATTGTTGCAGAATTCAAGAGTCCAAAGAGAGGGTGGGAGAAACAGGAGAATGTATTTAGGTGTACATCAACTCAGAAGACTACTATTCAAAGGGCTGAGCTCTGAACAAAGGAAGGGCTCCAGCTTTGATACATTTTGTGGAAGGGGACTGACACAAAGCTGGAAAAGAGTATAAGTGAAGTTACAGAAGCAAGACAAATGCAGCTATTTACTCAGTGATAGTTTTACAACTTAACCTTGAAAGAAGACAGATTCCAGGATGTCACAGGACTGTATAGGAACATAGTTGTCAACCTTATTTGCATCCCTTGAAAGAAGACAAATTACAGGATGCAACAGTTACAGGAGAAATTCAAAGAGGAGGTTCTCAAGACTAGAAGGGAAAAAAACAACTGATCTTCCTCTAAATTCTGCTTCAACACAACTGTTGGAGATTGATTTCTTGAAAAGGATATCCTTTTCCTAATAAATTCTCCTGGTGGCCTCTTTGAAAATTAGAGTAGAAGATAACTCTTTGTGTGGGTCTTTTCTGGATTCTCTGTTACAAGATTTTTCTCCCCAGCCCTGTGTGAACTCCTGGAATTGTTTGTCACACTACTTTCTAGTGGCTGGCGCTCTGCTCTTCAGTAGCTTACACTCATGTGTGTGTATGAAAATCAACCAAAGATTCCAAGAGTCCATTCCTCTTTCTACCTATACAGCTTACCTCTGCAGCTCTGTCCTCTCTCACACTCACCACCAATTCTGGCCATGTTGGCCTCCCCAAACTTGGTCTCTTTTTCACAGAAGGTTGCAGCATTCATTTTGGTTTCCCAGGCTGGCTGGAAGTCCTTCCTTGGAACTGTCATGGAGCAATTGTTGGTCTTATCTCATTTACGTCTTTTTTTCCTCAGGGATCACATCCCTGTGCTGTCTAATGTCCAAGGTCTGGAAATCATTCCTTTATGTATTTTCTGTCTTACTGATTTCTCCAAACTGGAAAGCCAAATAGGATCCTGGCACTCCACCAAGGAGTTAAGCAAAAGAAACCTTGGCTGATAGGTAATACCATGACCTGTACAGAATATGTATATTTTTCTTCAATGAAAAACAATCCGATAAAAAAATTAAAATATTGTGAGGACCTAGAATAAGGAATGGCTATTTTTTTTCTGGATACGTAGAGGAATATTTCAATAAAGGGCTAGTCTTCATTTTAGGGAGTAACAACTGTTAGTATTTAGGCATAACTTGGAAAAAGAGGGTAGAGGGAATTGTGGCAATATAAAAATTAAAAGTTCTGGATCCACTGGAGTTATTCATTCTGCTACATTCTAGAGATCAGTAAAAGTAACCATCCTAAGTCCCTTAATCAAAGGGACAGGTCCTGAACAAGATCACAAAAGATGCCAGCACTGTCTCAATTTTTCCTGGTCAACTTATCTCATAGCCAATCATCAAGATCTGATTTTTTCTCATTAACTTAAATAACTTTTTGTTAGTATTTCTGTATGTTGTTTAAAAACAAATTCTTACTTGATGTGTACATATCAATTTTTCCTTTTCTCACTAATCCTTAGGAAGAGCATTTCTAGCCTCAGCATTTGCATTCTGATAGAGCCAAGTCAGCATGATAAACATTGCCCTGTTACTGCAGAGACATACAAAGGTCTAGGCTTGGTGTACAATGGAAAACAAGACACACATACCTACAGGTAAATGCCAACAGTCACAGGAGGACCACCTGGAACAGTATCTTGTGGGAAAGAGCTTCTCATGATGGCTGGATGTCAACAAGGAGTTGGGAGAGCAGGCAAGTGAATGGCCTCAGGCAGAGACCTAAGGTGTGCTTTGACAGGCAGAGGAAGGGCTGTGCCCTGGGATCCTAAAAGATGAGAGTGGTTATGTGTTCATCAAGAGGCAGGAGATGTTTTTGGAGCCTAGCATGAAGACAGAGGAATTGATTCTGATGCTAAAAGGGACCTGAACCCAGAGAGGATGATGAAGAAAAATCAAGAGGCTTGCATACAGCTCTGCTATATGTGTTTGTGACCACCTGCTTCTCTGCATGTTATGAAGTCTGTAGACTTTAGAAGACATTAAGGAACACTGCTTAATTCCTAAAAGAATCTTTGGGGTTCAGCAGGGAGGATGTTATCAAGAGAGAAAAACCATCTGCCTCCTCATCGTGTTCTCAAAGCTGTTCACTTTCCAGCAGCAGATGTCTGACATAGGTGATATGTTTCTCTCTTAGTGGATCACAGTCTCTGCCCTGCAGTGTTAACAAGAAAAACTGTGCTTATCAGAGCTTTGAAGTCATTGCCTTCTTGTATACAGTCTGCCTCTGCATCTGTAACAGCAGGAAAATCCAGAACTGGGTGACATCATGGGGCCATCTGGCTCCATCCAATCCGGCTTGAGCCTTAAGGGCATGGTCAGAAATCCCCCACAAACACACACATACACAGTGGATTCCCAGGGAACAAGGCTGCCTGCTGATGCCTGCTGGGACTCATTCTTTTCTGTTCTGCCAGCCCACAGGTGTTCATTGAGAACCTCCTGGCTACGGAATGGGTTAGGAGCTCAAGGATAGAGACTGAGGCAGCCCAGGGTGCTACAGCTTCATCCCTGGGGGCAAGGGAAGTGGGATGATGGACACTAAAGGAGCTAATAAACTCATAAATAATCTTACACCATGATGAAGACAGTGGAAGAGAGTGGCAGAAAGGAGGAGGAGCATCTTCCAAAGGCTATTGATAAAAAAGTGAACAGGAGAAAAGTGCTCCGGGCAGCAATGAGGGAAGGAGCTTGGCTCTGCACTGAGAGGAAAGAGCAATGGCTGCAGCAGATGAGCAGGAGCTTGGGATCAGCTGGCAAATCAGGGGGAGCCTCATTGCATTTTGGGGTTTGTCTGAATGGAGGCTTTTAAGCACAGGTTTGTCTGAGCACTGCAGTTGTAGAAGAGGTGAAGATAGTGAGAGGTGAGAAGAGATACATTTCCAAAACATTGAGAAGCTACATAACAAGTAGACTGAGAGATGGATTACAAACCGAGGTGAAAGTGGAGACAGAGATTACTATGAGTTAGAGCAAGAGTTAGATTTGAGATGACAGGAGATGCCAAGAGGAACCAGGAGCTCAGAAGCCTGAGGTTGGAAGAGAGGACCCCCAGAGGTGCGAAATTTTGAGTTCTTGGTATGTAATGGTGTTTACAGCTCTGTACAGGCCCCTCGGGCGGGTGCGTGCAGGGCAGGGAAGGAAGGCTGAGTTCACCTGCTCCACCGGCTTCACAGTTCTTTGCTTCTGTGGAAGGAAAGTCATTCTGAACAGCTCAACTGAGGGTCTCAGCCAGTAGGTATCTTCAGTCTTTGGGTCTGTGGCTCTGTCCTCAACAGGACCCATGTGTCGCAAGCGTCTTCTGGGTCTATTGATGTGGGGTGGATAACATCCCCAAGTGGCACTTTCTCAACATTCATTCATTCCTTAGTCATTCATAAGCCTAATGAGCAAGGTCACCACCACAGAATACAGCATCCAGGATGATGGCTGAGCCTTGGTCCAACCACAGGACACAGCACAGAGGCTCAGAACCCAGATGGGCCCCTCTACGTGAATTTCTTCCTCTCTGAAATCTCTCTAAATAGTCAAAATGAAATTACCCAGAAAGTTCTCAGAATAGAAGGCCCAGACCCTTCCTTGCGTGTCTCGTCTTCTTGTATGTTTAACTTCTTCAGAAATTGCCTTACTGACACTGAAGTCCTCTCTTACAGCACCAAGGGACACCCTTTCTCCCCCTTATGGAGGAGAGCACTAGGCTCAGGAGATTTCAGAGCTCTACTAATTTCTCCCAAATCAGGAGTATTAGCTGGTGCCAGCGCTCTTCGCTACCAGCTGCATGACCTGAAGCATTTCCCCACTCAGTCCATTTCCTGGTATCCAGAGCCAAGGCTGGACAGGAAAGGCCTTAACTTTTCTTTCCCGCTGGTAAGAATACCCGTCGCACTGTGGCAGCCTCCCTATGCACCTGGGTCAGCACAGAGGAGGTGGGCCCCGGGCGCCCCAGAAGGGGCACCAGACTGGGTAAGCGACTTCCAGAGAGCCTGAGTGCTTCTAGGCCCTCTAGGTCATGCCCTGTGGGCGGCGCCACCGCCCGGGAAAGGGCGGGCGCCCTGGGTGCGCTCCCCTTGCCGAGCACCAGGCGTCGCCCCCGCTCCTCAAAGTCAGGGCCCCCGCCCCCGCCACAAGCTGGGGAGCCCGAGCGACAGCCGAGTAGGCGGCGGGACTGGCCGGGCAAATTTCCTGCTAGGTTGCGGGCACAGGCGGCCGGAGGCAGGCAGCGGGAGGCAGGAGGCGTCACAGGCGGCGCCAGGACCCCGCTGCCTGCGCGCGTCCCCTCTACGTCCCTCCGCGCCAGGCGGGGACCGCGGGACGCCCAGGAGGGCGACGGGTGGCCGCCTGGGAGATGCGGAGCTGCGGCGGCGCGATCGGCGGGACAGCACCAGCGCCCCCGAGGTGAGCAGCTCTGTGCGGTCGGGTGGCCGTGCATCCCTGCGGTAGCCGTACGCCCCGGGCGGCCGGAGCAGGCCGGAGACACTGCCTTGCATGAGGGTCGGGCCGCGCTGGGGTGCCGGGTCCTCGTCCGGTCCCTGCCACCTTAGCGATGCACCTGGTGCCACCAGGGACCTCGCGATCCCGAGTCAATAGCCCTCGGGGCGTCCCCTCCCCCAGAGTCCCCAGCCCAACTTGGCGACCACAAAAGCAGCTCTTTCCTTTCGGTGATAAGAAGAGCAGAGCCTCTGTCTGCGGGTGGCTCCACGCAAAGGGAACTGTGACAGGGCGACGTATGTGAACGAGGGCGAGATGAGTGCCAGCCGGTGTGTGCCGGGCTGCGCACACAGGGGTTGATCCTGGAGCCTTTCCAGAAAGTGACTCGAGTTGCGCCAACTCCAGTCCCTGTGGGGGCGCTGCGGGGATGCCGCCCTCTGGGGTCTGGGTGCGTGTCTTCCTGGGCAGGAGACAGAGCAGGATAAAGCTGGAGGCTCGGAAACTGGGAAAGAGACCCTTGCAGGTGCCCAGGGAAGACTGCCAGCATTTGCAGTGTCGGTATCTTGACCGACAGAGCTCCTGGGGCCAGGGGCCAGCGGTGCCAATCCTTCTGCTCCCTGGGACCATCTGGGCAAGGCTGGGCAACCCACAGGGTGTTGAGGCAGAGCCAAGTTCATGGAGATGGTGCAGGGCCTGACTTAAATTCCTTCCAGGAGCGGCAAATCTTTCTAGAAACGTTAGAAAATGGTATCTGCAGAATTACATTATTGATTTGTCTTGAGTTATGACCACTCTATCAGGGGTTTCAATCCAGGAAACACAAGGAAAGAAAATAGCCCTGAGCTTGTGTTGTACAGTGAATGAGTGTATGGTTAGTTGAAGGAAAATCAGCAAAGGATTCTCATGTGCTCTAGAAATTACTGTGTCAGTCCAGTCACTTGTGCCCTTGACCCCCAAGTGCCCCTTGACCCACGGTGCCTGAGGGTCTGTATAAAGGTAGATGAGTTATTCTGAAACATAAAGACTGTGTCTATTTAAACTGTGTGTATGTGTGTGTGGGGGGTGGTTTTCCAAAACTGGGGTGCTAAGCAAAGGCAGGCATAAAATGGTGGGGTGTGGGCCCTGAGGCAGTCTCTGACCACCACCATCATTTGATGTTCATGGTACAGGCAGAGTTCTGTGCATGAACAGGGCAGAGGACAGACTTTGCAGCATAAGCTCTAGGTCTGTGGCAGATAAAAGATTAGGGGTGCCATGGAGCAGACCCATGAGGTGGGGACTATATGTCAACGAGAAGGATGTGGAGTAGTACCCAGCCTGACGTGGCTCTGCTCTTGAGTGTAACCTCTGAAGCTTTGTTCCTTGGGTTAAGTGTTGTTTGTGAGCTATCGTGATCTCCCCAGCCCATCCAGCAGACTTTACATGTGTAGACAGAGCTGGAAGCTAGGTTTGTCTCTATAAAAGGCCACGACATTAGATAAACAAGGATGGTTTTAGACTTAATAACAAAGCCCCTCATCATATCCAGCCAAATCAGTTGTGGGATGTCCATGAGGGAGTTGCTGTCCTGTGATGCTCCTCAGAGCCCATATGGAGGCACCAAGTGAGTATAGATCCTTGTATTTTCTGCATCTATTTAATTATACCAGCTCCACTTTGCTTTGGAAAGATAGCCTGAGATGTAGTTTTCATGAATACCATGTGTTTAGCACCCAGCCATGTACCTGCCAGTGAACTCTTGCTGACTGCTATTGGGTGGATGGGTGAGTGACAAAGAGAAGTTCTCAGTGGCATGCGCGCTGTCGGTGAGCTTGCGTTTTTTAGTGGGTAACAGATATAGATAGCAGGCAGCCACATATTTTTGGTAGTGTCGATTGAACGTGAATCATGAAGAGATCAATAGTGGTCCATCCAGGAGTTACGGGGTCCATTCTGTTGGAGATCCTGAACGCACCAGACAGACCCTATGTGACCTCTCAAGGAGGCTGGTTTGGGGGCAGTGAGGGAACACAATCTAAGCTGCCCTCCTTTCCCTCATGTGACAGGTCTTTTTCATTTATGTTGTTTGAGTTACTTTTAGGGAAATTCTGCTCCAAAATGGGACTAAAAGTGTCGGTTAGGATAAAGATTGGCCTTCTTAATATTTTTTATTATTTCTTGAAAAAAAAGTATGTTCTAGATCATCTTTCAGCTATCTCCTTCTACTTTCCAAGACCCTAGGAGGTGGAGCCTGCTCAGCCTTGTGCTGTACATCACCATCCTCTTCGTCTTCATTATATGACCTCCAATACCTCAAGGCTCAACTCAAATGTTTCAGACTCCACAAAGGCTTCCTGGTTCATTTACCCAACAGCAATCTCTTTTCTTTTCAGTTCCACAGAAGGACATTTGTGCCTATCTTAAAGCACTTAGTGGACTCTATTTCCAGTTGGCTCATTCAGATAGTTTTATCTCCTGCATCAGTAGTCAGTGAAGGGTGTGTCTCAGAGCTAGGACTTTGGGTTCAGGCGTGGTTCAGATCCCAGCTCTAATATGCCCTTGGCCAAGTGACCCAAAATTCAGACCACTGCATTTTTTCCTCTAAAATAGGATTGATCACTTCTACTTAGATGGCTACCGTGAAGGAGACTGACAATGCATATAAATTACAAGGCAGTGTCTGGCACCCAGTAAATTGTAGTTATTATTCTCCTCAAACACTCAATGCTGTGCAATGCACATGTTAAGAAAGTGTATAAATGAATAAATTAAGTCAAAATTCTACCTTTTATGTGCCATCCAAATTGGAAGATCAAATCAATATGATGTGGCATGCAGGTAACTTTAGTTTTTGTAGGATAATCTGAATGATTGTGTAAATTTTGCTTGATTAAGTATTTGATCTCGTAGTGTTATCACTCACCTGTGCTCCATGAATGAATTAATTCTTCAGCATGCACCATAGACTCTGGTGTTAGTGATCAATAAGGCAGAGATACAGCTTGCTTTGCATATGAACCTGGGCTCATGGTTTGACTAAAACAGGCAGAGTGTGAGGCAATGGAAAGGTGAACCAAGCCCAGCACCAAGAGGTAGTGTGGTCTAGAGTATGGTGTATGGTACCGTGGTAAGAAAGCAGCCTCTAGACTAGAGGATTAAGCTACAAAACTAATAGACTGCACCTAAAAGCCTCAAAACCGCTTTTCTTACATCCAAAAAAAAAAAAAAGAGGCTATTATGGATCATCTCTGAGTCTCTCCTATTTGCAGTGCTATGACCAGATTTCACCCTGTCCATTGCTGGTCCAGGAAAAGCTGCTCTGTGCAGCTGGTCCCAAGGCAGGGGCTCCTTCCTGTTTCTCAGCTTAGCAACTGGGTCACCTTTCTCATTCTCTTTCTGGAAACCAGCTCTAGGTAAAGTGATAGCAAGTTGGTGGGTACATTTAACATGCTGTTAATTTTAGGGGCTGATCACAGATATATCAAAAGTTTACTTTGGATGATTACCTTTTTGTTGTCACTTGCATTTTTGTCTACAAGAGCAGAATGCTGGCTAATATTCTATATGGTTAGGATTTTAGATCACCCTTATCCATATTAATAGGGGTTTGTAATATATTACTACTTCTCTAGCAGATGTAGGTAGGGCAGAGGCTGTTGCTGGATATGAGCTGGGAGATTGCTGGTCTGGGGATTACCAAACTTGCCTCCTCTTCTTCTTTTGGTTCTGGCTGCTATTTCTCAAATCTTACCTGTTGAGGCTCTCCTCCTCCAGGTGGCTCCCCTTGAGGAGTTTTGATGTGGTTCACAGCCTTTGAACTCTTACTGCAGCTGGCTCATAACCAGAAATGTGGGTTCTGTGTCTTTCTTTCAACTATACAATTACTTCAAAGGCATTGATGAAGCTTATGAAATAAAAACTCTTAACAAATAAAAACTCTCAAGAAAACAAGTAAACATATTCTTTTACATTGATTCCCAATGAAATAAGGACCAAATAAAATATTTTAAAAGGACGAATCTATTTTAAAATATCTTTCAAATGCAATCAAGAAAAGATGTAACCTAGTCTATTATTGTTTGTTGCATCAAGTAACAAAAGTTTTGAGGAAGCACATTTTTCTCCAAAGCAAATATAAACCCCATTGAGAGTAGGAAGGCTTTGAAGGAAAATTTGATCCTTGGTTATGGGCTGAAAACCTAAAGTGTTTTGGGCAGGTGTTTTGATTCCAGGATTTATTGGGTGAAGAATGCAGGACAGTGTTTTGGGGTCTCAGGTCAGGGTGCCAGCAGCACTGAATCCTATCTCTTGGAAAGGCTGGTACAGGAATGCCAGAGCTTGGTGCATGAGCTCCGCCCACAGTCAGCAGTTCCTGGATGACCTGCTCGTCACACAGTGCCTGGGACTCAGAGCACATTGAAGTGCAAAACGGAGGGATGGATGGAGATGATACAGTTGTGTCAGAGCTGGTCAACAATGCAGGGAGGCCCAGTGCTGAGTGAGACATGACTTCACTCTGCCTAGAGTAGTAGCAGGAAGTCAAGGAGGATGAGACTTCTGGTTTCCACAAGCAGCTGAACAGTCTGTGGGGCAGGGTAAGCAATTTGGGGCAGAAGGACCAGGGTCTGATTGGGGCTTGAGATACTGAGGCTATGGAAAAGACAGGAGATGTGCCTGTGCTTGTGTAATTCCAGTCTTTGTAAGGGAAAATGACACAGCCACACAGGTTGTTGTGAGGCTGAGTGGAGGGTTTGTGCAGGGACTTGGTACACACTTACCAAAGGACAAGGGGACTTGAGCCAAAGGCTTGAAACAATATGAGCATCAACTCCTTGGCCACTACTTCTTTGTCCTCGAGACAGTCATTTAATTTCTTTTCTATAAACGCAGGTGTAATTTTTGGTTATTAATGTCCTTAAATCTATGTGGACAATTCCGGCTGGATGTTAGTCACTGGATTTTGTCCTGGGGAGAAAATTAGTTCCATTTTTCTTCTCAACCAAGAATTTTGAATGTCTTATCACATAGCCACTTGAATGCAATGTATGGTTTTTGATGGCCTTTTTACTATGCCCTTTTATTTTGTCTCTCACTCCAGAAGGACCTGGTGTTTTCAGGCTTTAATCTGTCTGCTCTACAGAGCTACTTACTCTCAGAAGCCTTGGCCCTGACCATTTGGCAGCCCTGACCTCTTAGCCCGCAACAAAAGCACAAGCACGGGCTGAGTGTGGGGGCTGCATCCTCAGAACACTGCCTGGGAAGGGGGAGCCCTGTGACCCTTCCTCCTCAGTACAGAGAGGCCAGCTCAAAGGCAGACTCTTCGCTGCAGAATTTGATGTTCAGCTTTGGGGTCTCTCTTCCTCCTCCTCCTCCCCTCACCCCCGTTTCAATTTGCCTAACATTCCTGTTGTGAGAAAAAGTTTTTAATTTTGCTGATGGCATACAGCATAGGTAAAAGTCCTCCAATGCGAAAGACTGTGTCTCCTTGTGGGTTGCTAATGTTTGAGTCATAGTGGTGACCCATGTCTCTGGGGTGAAGAGGGTACAAGGAACCAGAGGAGTTCGATGGGTCTTGACTACACCAGCAGTTTTTCCCACAGGACAATGCTCCTAGGACTGACCCTACCCTTAGCCAATTCTGTATCCGTCCACTTGTTACAGAGCACA